>VZTL01000381.1:0-13251 GCA_013400535.1 Scopus umbretta
TCTCAAATACGAATTCATCTTTGTTCATCTCATACTGTAATGTCTCTTCTCTGTTAAGAACAAAACTTCGGGAACCTCTGTCTTCAAACATGGAAATAAGAAAGAAGCCACCAGAAATGCAGTAGAATAGGCTGGCTCTCAGGACTGGAAAGGGAGGATCAGGGATCTTAGTCTGAGGCAGACACAGAGCTTTGAGAGGAAAGTACGGGGGAGTGTGGAAGCTGCAGACCAGCCAGTAGACTGGGTGGAGTGGAGGGCAGCTGGGAAAGGGGTGATGAAGTCAAAATGGAAAAAGTTGCTGAGTGGATCAAATAATTTATGAGAGGCATAAAAGAAATTTGTAGAGTGAATACCATGAGCAGTGATGGGATTCAGCCATATCCTGAAGGCTTTGGGGTAGAGGAAGAGACAGATTTCCCAAAAGAAGTTTGTCTCCCCTGCTCCTTTACCTATGCACTTCTTGAGAGCTCTACATTTCTCCCTGCACCAGAACCTCCATCTTTATTTGGTTTTGCAGCCTTTTGCCTGCTTGTGCTTCCAGCCTTCTGGGCTCTTGCCTTGCTGCATTCTCCTATCGATGCCAGGACGACTTAGCACAGGCTTCTCAGTTCACCCTAGCCAGGCTCTTTTCCTCTCATTCATCATTTGTTTGCTCAAAGCTGTCTGGTTGAGGGTCAAATGCCCTAAATTCCAAGGACAACTTTTTTGTGTTTCTTTTCTCACCTTGAGAGATCAAGTGATGCTGTCAACTCCCAGTCCTGGAACATACTGGTGATGGAAGTGGAGAGGGATTTCTGTCATGTCTAATTCTCCATCATAGCCTCATTGTTCTTCTGCTTCTGAACAGCATCAGGTAGAATGACAGAGGTAAAGAAAGAAAATCACTAAAATATTAGAAAATCTTGGATGCACTTTACCCATCTCTGGTAAACACAAAGTCCCTGTGAGTTCTAAGAGCAATTCTGCTAGTGCTTCTGGAATGAGATATCTCCCCACAACAGCTCTTGTCCTCAGCAGGTTTGGAAGGCACAAACTGGTTAGTTGAAGTGAAAGCAATTAATTGAGACATTTTTACTACCCTTATTAAAAGGAGAAAGAGGCTTTGATATAACACAATATCCACTAGATGATGCAATTCATTTACTTTGGCTGGGCAGTGCTCTTCCTTGGGTCTGTGTGTTATTAGAGGGTGGCGCAACGGTTGTTCTTCTCACTACTTGCAGGCCCTAGGGTCAGGTTCTGCTCCACCAATAACATAACTCATCTCTGCATAAAACAATTCCTCAAGTGATACCAAAGTGACCGCAACATCAGTCAGCTTCCAATCATCTGAATTCAGTAATGATGGCTACTTCCCCAGAATCTTCTTTAAAGCAGCTTGTTCCTAACCACAAAATGAAAGTCAGCAAGGAACATGTTGGTTTTCACAAAATATCATGTGAGAAAAGCCCTGGGCTGGATATCATTTACATTTCTGCCTCCATTAAGATGTGTCTCCTCATTAATGAATTAAGTTGTATGCTCTTGTAGAAAGACATACTTGTCCTAATGTGAGTGCATGTTGGAGAAAGGCAACCCATGAAACTTTGGCTACTCAATATAATCAAGTACCTCTGAGTTTAATGCAGAGAAATGGTCATCTAAGTGACAACCCTGTTCCTGGTTGCCCTTTGGAGGAGCTCAGTTTGGACCAATTGGCTGTAAAAAGAACAAAAGTAAGCAACCAGATAAATAGATACCAAAAATTGATGTGAAAACCCTTTTGCTCCCCACTCCTCCATTCTTCCTTCTCTAGTTTCTCTAAAACAAGTGTCTTCTAGGTCAAATGTGCGAGAGAGCTAATTACGGAAGATGGGTAGGTTAAGACAACCAAACTTCATCTTGGAACCCTGGAAGAATTAATCTTACAGCATATTCTCTGCCTATTTTCCACAAGATCGTTAAGAAATGAAGAGACCTCAGCCAACCCCACCCCAGGTAACATGGTGCCACTGCAGGGACAGCCCCACTGTGTTTCTCTTGGTTAATGGATGCTAGGGAGGGGAAGACAATGAAATGGAGAATTTGCATCCTCTGGGTTGAAGAAAGCTCTTTGGGGCAAGTAATGCAACTGGATTTTTTAATTAAATTTTTATGGCCTGCATAATTAGAACTACTAGTTATGCAGTAGCTCCCAAGTTCATTTTAGAAGATCAGGTTCTTTATGACATGGCAAATGGACATAATCTGAGTTTAGTTAGAAAAGTAATCTCTGACTCCATAAAAAAATTATTTTCAGAAGCTCTGCATCAAAGGTTTACTGCCTCGCTTGTGGCTAAAGAAACAGGGGTGTTTGCTGTATAATTTTTCCTGTATTCAGGTTAGTTCTCTTAACTGTGGTGTAGATAATCCATGAGGATCTATGGACACATGCTCCAGTTTGACACTTGTTGTGAACTTTCTCTTGTGTGAAGATATAACCATCACTTACAGGAGTTAGGAAAGACACTACTCTTCCTCATTAGGAAAAAGCCTAGAGCTGATTTGCTCATGAAGGCAGATCTTGTCCTCTAGGGAAAGAAACCTCAGACATGATACTGTGAGAGAAATCTTGACATTTGTTAGAAAACTTTCCCCTTTTCTGGAGGTTTGGAACAGGATACCCTGCTAATCAGACTGGTAGATCAACTTGGAAGAGCAACTTTATGATTTCCTTGCATTTGACATTATTTTACAGTGATGAATTTGGTTTCTGCCTGTTCTACAGAGAATGAGCAGTAAGAGCCAGTTAGGCAGATTAATGTGTTCTGACAATAGCATCTGTAGGATAGGGACATATTTTTGCCAGGAAACATTCAGTATTTTTAAGTATTTGTTATTTTTACTTTTTGTTTGTTTTCAAGTATTTGTTAATATTTGTTCTACATGGGGTACAGATCTGACAAAGCCACAAGATTCATGAAGATGCATTCACTCCAAATGCTCTGGGCATTTTAAGGTCTTGACCATGCTGCATTCAGGAGCAGTTCCACTTTACAGGTAATCGTCATCTATTTATTCCACTGGGAACTGATCTGAGATCCTTGCATATTTGACCAAAAAAGGAATGTCCAGAGGTGAAAGGTGTATCTTGCTGAATAGGTGTGCACGAATCCCTTTGCAGTGGCAGGATATGATATTTGGACTCTGGAAATCAGAGCCAAGTTAACAGTGGACACACACAATGTTTTGTACTCTCCCTTTCTTGGTTCAGGACTGGTGCCAGAGGAGAAAGAAAAAAAAAGCAGCGACCTCTGGCCCAAATTATTCCTTGTAATGAATATGTGTGAGACCAACTATGATCTCATGGAAATCTCTATTTTGTGGTCATTAGATATTATGAACATGTCATCAGTCTGGCTGTGTTACCTGCTCTGTCCGCTACAAGTCACCTCCAGCAAAATCATTGTTATATCAAAGAAGGAATCTGCTTGAAACTACTCACACCACCAGCTGTACCTTAAACTCTTGGTTACTAGTGTTTAACTCATAAAATAAAAGGTCAGCTACCAGCAAAATGAAAGTAAAGACATGCAAACAGCATCTTCTAAACCAGAGCCAAGTTTTGTGTGAAGTTCACTTCACACAGATCCTGCAGTATCATGGTGTCAGACAAGGACTAGTTAGCTGCCCAGCACCCATGGGAACACCAGATACTGGAAGTATAAGATTATTGCTAATATTTGTTATTTATAAAGTGCTAGTACACAGTACAGTGTTTACTATAACACACAGTGTTAGGTGACCTCTACATGTGTGGAAAGATGTGACCCACTCATTTCTTTGTCAAAAGCTTGTATTCTATGGCTGGCAATGTACAAAGAGTGGGAAAGGGCAATACAGTAAAAACACAATATTTGCCTGAAAAACTACTGTGGATTTTTCCCCAGGTTTTGCCTCAGCAGGTTATGGTGCAGCTGCTAGGAGAGTCTGTCTGAAAGCTATGGCATTACTGTCTTGCTCTCCGTGAGGGTAGATGCAATCATACCCTGTTGTCAACAAATGCGTGTGGCCATTTGACACATACAATTTGACAATTTGACAAATACAATTTGAATGAGTTTGATGCACATTCAGTGTTTAAAGATATATGTAATATGTTACTGGCTTTTTACCATGGGTTTTTGGGTTTTATTATACTGCTGTGAAAATACACATCAACTATACTTCACTGCCTCTCAGCCAGCTAACACCTATAGATCCAAAGTGGACTCTTGAGGAGGCATACATGCTTCTGCTCCTCCCACCTATCTCCAGGCTCCTAACAAAGGTGCAAAATTAGGGGGAGAGTCTTTTGAGCTTCCCTCCATAGTCAGCTGAGGAAGGTTCATCACAGCTAAGACCTGAAGCACTCTCTGAGGGACCTTGCCTTTACAGTGTGGCCAGCAGGACTAGGGAAGTGATAGTGCCCCTGTACTCAGCACTGGTGAGGCCGCACCTGGAATACTGTGTTCAGTTTTGGGCCCATCAGTACAAGAAGGACATGGAGGTGCTAGAGCGTGTCCAGGGAAGAGCAACAAAGTTGGTGAAGGGCCTGGAGAACAGGTCTTATGAGGAATGGCTGAGGGAACTGGGGTGGTTTTGGCTGGGGAAAAGGAGGCTGAGGGGAAACCTTATTACTCTCTACAACTACCTTAAACTAGGTTGTAGTAAGGTGGGTGTCAGTCTCTTCTCCCCTGGAACAAGTGATCAGATGAGAGCAAATGGCCTCAAGTTGCACCAGAGGAGATTTAGATTGGGTATTAGGAAAAATTTCTTTACCGAAAGGGTTGTCAAGAATTGGACCAGGTTGCCCAGGGAAGTGGTTGAGTCACCATCTCTGGAGGTATTTAAAAGACATGTAGATATGGTGCTTAGGGTCAAGGCTTAGTGGTGGACTTGGCAGTGTTAGGTTAACAGTTGGACTCAATGATCTTAAAGGTCTTTTCCAGCCTAAACTATTTTATGATTCTATGATTCTATTCATGGACTACAGAGGCAGGGTTTTGAATGCTTAAAATTAGATGACATGAGTCTGGGTATTAAAGCAGAAGTTCAAAGCAGAATGGAGAGCTCATGTTCAGGAGGATTACTTGAATTTTAAGAACTGTAACCCAGCAGCAGCCTATTTAAGAGCCTTACTCTGCAGTAAGGGTGTCTTATCCTTTCTTGTTTGTGCTGCTCTGCTGGACTTTCTAGAGTTATTATATCAGTCCATAGGGTGAAGACCCAGAGAGTGGGAGCTGTCATTAGGCAATGGTCAGAGTGAAAGCACTGTGAGTGCTCCAAATCTCATGGCAGTAATTTATGGAATCTCAGGAGAGCAACTACTAATACTACTTTGCTTTTGATACTTTCATGTTAAGGTAGTCAAGCATTGCCTTCTCATTATAAAGACCATGAAAAAATGGAAGGAGGATCTGGGAAGAAAGCGTGGTGAGTGTCTGACTGGTGTCACAAAGAGAAGGTAAAACACCACAACCCGGCTAAGCCTAGAACTTGCAAATGTGGATTGGAGTTCTTGTGCTTTTACAACCTTCACATGTAATGGCAGGCAGCCTCCCTAGAAGTAGATCCACATATTTTTATGTATGTCAGCCATTAGGTAGGTCTTGTGCCATCCCTGTCTCCCCTTAGAAGTAGGTGGGCTCAAGCAGAATAAAAACCTAGATCCCCAATGAATTACCTTAAGTTTCCTATTGGAAATGCCAAAACCAGGAATGACCTCAAATCCTACCTCCAGCTCTGAGCATCAAGAAAATAACAGGATTCCCAACTTTCTCTTCTTTCCTGGACATAAGCAGATGTGCCCTTTTTAACTCCAAAGGAAACCAGTCTCTGCACAAATATCGCTATTTTGTTAAAATGGTAATTGGAATTGGAGGAAAATCCATACACACTGGAAAAAAAGAAAAAAAAAAAAACCAAAACACTGACCCAAGACAGAATATTTTATTTCTGAATTGGCCCAAACAATTTTGAGTCAGATTAGTTCAGTAATGAATTACTTTCCAGTAACAGTGCAGGGTTACAGTTCAGGACATTTTCTTAGTAGACGGGACACTCTTTGTTATCCTATAATGCAATGCAGATGTTTCTCTTTTGCCTTGTGCAAGGATGATTACCTATATGGGTTTTCGGAGTCTTTAGGTGTGAAACAACTCACACAATCCAGGCATGGAGACTGCAGAAAGCAAACTTCCAAACTACATATCCCAGAAGGCTATAACACAAGGGGAAAGCACAGTTTGAACACTGAAGTGACTTGAAACAGAACATTTTAGGGTCATTTTAACACACTGCAAGAAAACATTTTGATTTCAGGAATGTTGAAATGTTTTGTTTTGTTTGAAAATGTCAGGCAAAATGGTTTGACTTTGCCAGAAAAAAGTTTGTTTGATTTTTTTTTTTTTCCCAAAATTTCCACCCAGAGAAAAAGTCTTGACATTTCAGCTCTTTGTTCCAATGTGGGATAAAAAAAAACATCGAAATGTCAGGATTTGCTGCAGGATGAAAATTCTGAATTTTGCCCAATTTTTTGGTGTAATGCCTTGGCCCCGACATTTACATTTTCCTTTGAAGTATGGGTGGATGTTGAGAGGGTGGGAGGGATTTTGTAAGAGAGGTTTGTATGTTCAAAAGAACCTAGGAACCTATGTGTTCCAGTCCCTGTGATGTTTTAGACCATTTCTGGGTTGAAATTAACAGGCAGTTGATGCAAATAAACTGAAGTAAGGTGATAGCACAATGCAACATAGAAGTTCTTTTCTCTTGACTTAGTTTTCACTCCTTCTATAAGCAGGCAAATTCCCTTTGGTCTGTGTGTGATTTTAGCTTGATTGATAAAAATCAGGAACAATTGGAAACTCTTGTCTTGAAGTCATGGGGAGTGTCGCCTGAGTGACGTCTGATGGAAGAAAAAAAAAAAACAAAACAACAAATCAATCTTGGACAGCTTGGCCCAATGCAAGCTTTGGAGATGTCTCAGGGAGTATGGCAAATGCGGTCACATGCTCTATTGGCTGTAAGTAGTTAAGCAGCATAAATCTGAATTACTGTCACGATTCACTCTGTACAAACATCCTTAGAGGGATTTGATTCTGTGAGCATTGAACAATACATCGATGGGAATGAGCTACAAGAGGATTATGTGTGGCTATTGCTTTATGGGGAATGGGAACAATGAAGATAGGATTTATGGTTTTACTGCCTTCATGGATTTCTTAAAAAGCCACCCTTCATATGGCCAAACACAGACTCCAAACTAAAAAGATAAAGAAATACAGAAGAGCTGGACATTGTTTTCAGTTAACTCTGGATAATCCAAGCATTCCAGCAGCAGAACATCAATACCTGTTTTGGAACCTTTCTCACACAAGAGCACCCAGAGGTGGTAGTATGTCCCGGCTCCAAAGTCCAGGCTGTGTTTAGGTGCAGAAAAGCACAGGGTTGATGAACACAAGAGCATCCTTCTTCAGTCAGTCCAGAACCCTACCTACAAGAGGCCTAAGGTAAACATTTATTTTAGAACTACAGGAAATGTAGCACATACAGAGATACTCTTCCCTGTTTCCACTGGACATCCAGCCATTAGCAGTGGGAAGCTCTGGTCAGGCCATCACACTTGGAAGCCACCAGTGGACCTGTCCTTCATGAATTATCCTCACCCTTTTTGGCCACAGGAGCTGTTGGCTCTGAGCATGGGTGACATATAACATTGGGCTGTTGGACTTTGCATGCTTTCTGAGAGCCACTGTCCATCCCAGCCCATGCAAAGTTAGGACACTGTATAATGTCATCATCTACAATCTGGAACTAAGAGGCACCCACCTAAATTAAACAGTCCCTTGTACCATCATTTAAATAAAGTTGCTTTACCTCTGTATTTTACAGAATTCTGGATCAGCAGATTCATGGTCCAGGGCACTGGAGAGATGTTGGTTTTCTGCTGAACAAGAAGTGGTAGCTCTTACCTCTTTTTCTAAATTTACTGTGCTACTGGATTAACAGATCTGACAAGATCTGAAAAACCTAATCTAGGAATTTCTAATATGTACAGTCAAAAATGGTCAGATGGGTATAGACATTACAAGGTGGTTCTGAAAGATGGACTGAGGTATTTTCAACATCCCAGATTATTTTTTTTTTAAACTCTTGAACAGTGTAGTCCCACAGGAGATAATTTTGAGTGCACAGGGAACATGCAGTTCTTTGAGTAATTAGTGCAGGATGTATTTCACAGTGCAGTGAAGATGATAGACAAAGTATGAGTGCTAAAAATCATGTCAAGGCTGCTAGAATTACACCCTTATTATTTATTTCACAATATCTCTGAGATATGGGATGAACTGGGTTCAATGCTGTACATTCACATTAGGAAAAACAATTTTTTTCCTGAAAAGATTTTTGTCTTCCTGTAACACACAAATTTTTTGCAACCAGACACTGGTTTCCTGAAGAAATAGATGATTGATCTCAGCTGGGCATGCAAGAAGGCCAACATTCCTCCGTCTCCACAGTACTGTGCTTTGCCCCCAACAGATACCAGTGGCTTGCATTGATATGTCATTCCGGCTTTAGGTGCTCTTGTAAAGAAAGACATGAGGAGAGTTTCCTAGCTAAAAAAGCATGAGCCTGCTTGCACTCAAGGAACAAGCTGAAGGTGGGTGGGACTTTCAGAAACAGAGGAACCTGCCTTTCCACCCTCTCTGAGTTCATGGGGAAGCTGACATTTTAAAGATGGTCCCTTGACTACAGCAATCTAACCGTCTGGGGACTGGACCACCATTTCATAAATGCCATTGTATTTCTCAGAAATGGCTTGAAAGCAAACGTTCTCTCAGGAGGCCATCTACAAATGTTCATTACTTTGCTTTAATGCCACTCTCACTCTGGGAAAAAATCACCACCCTCTCAGGCCTCTCAACCCCTGAAGAGAGAAACTAGACATGGTACCTATTCTGCTCTGGGTCCCATCCACGCCCTGAACCCTGGGCTGCCTCGCAGATACCTCCAGCCTGCCTGCAGACTGCCTCTGCAGGCATGCTGAGTCCTGTTCTATCCAGCTGGCAGATTTGACCATGCTGAGTCCTACCTGCCTGGAAGGATGCTCTCCAGCTATGCAAGAGGCCACGGTCAAAGACTTAGCATGTGGGTAGAAGGCAAGCACAGTCTTGAGGCCACAGTTAGCAGACAGTAAAGACATATCCAGAAAATCAAGTAGAAACTCAAAGGACGCCAGCTCTGAAGACATTGAGTTAGGACCCAGGCTAATTGGCCATCTCAGTATGGAAGCCAAAAATAACATGCACTACAGACCCCGAGCAGTCCCTTCTCATTAGCTTAAGAGAAATTCTCCATGAAACACAGCTGAGACAGAGCCTTGTGTGTGAAGAGAATGTGTCTTTTATCCAAGATGACAATCTTTTCCCTAACAGCAAGTTTTACATCCCCCCCTTCCCTTCTGGAACACAAATGACTTCCAAAGATGCAAAACTGTTTTTAAGGATTTGCAAAACTCATTTATTAGGCAACAATTATAAGTCTGGATTAAACTTTACCCTTCTCTTTTCCTAAGAGGTGGAAACCTAACTCTGAAGGATTTTGCTGTTTGCTCTTCTGGACACCCATCACAACACCTTGTGTCTCCTAATGGGCCTTGCATAGCTCCAGTGTCAGACTAAACTGCAAGCTGTAGGCATCATCACAACAAACCTGTTGCTGTGATGACTGAGGATCCATGGTATTCAGAGGGCTGGATTTCAAGCTGATGTTGGAGGCTGATGAAGAGCAACCAACCCATTTTCCATTAAAAAAGTAAACACCGGCAGTCTTATGTCAACAGAACTTACCAGCCCAAGGGGAAAGAAAACAACAAAAGGAAGAAAAATAAAAAAAAATATACGCTGTTCCCAATGCTTTTTCTTGAATTAGAATGACTGAACATTCCCAGCTTCCTCACAAGGGAAATGACTTTATACGCTAGTGTTGGAGGAGAGGTTTGGAGACTCCCTCAGTGAATGGAATCATGCAGGGCAGCATGGAAAAAAAAAAAAAAAAAGGAAAATAGTGGTGGAAGAATAGTGATAATAAAACATATCTAAAAAATAAAAAAAGAGAACTAGTGAAAGGTGTTAGCAGCTGAAATGCAATGTGACTCACCAGAAAGGTTTTTGAAGGGAAACCATTGTCCCTTTTTGCCTTAAGTCAGCCACTAGGCTGTCTTGATGAAGCAGAGAGGAACAGTGGACAAGGTACTGTATTCAGACTCAACTGATGAAGGTCCAGACTGTAACCCTAACATCCTGTGTAACCCCAGGCAAGTTCCTCCCCTTTCCTGCGACTCATTTCCTCCTACTTTTTGCCTCTTTTCTCTACCATAACTGTGACCTCTGGGGCAGGGAAGGAGACAATGTTCCTTGGTCAAGAACACCTGGGAGTGGCTTACTTCAACAGAAGTCCTCTAAGCAGCCAGAACGCTTGCTGGTGAAAACACTCCTGCCTCCCCTGCCTCATCAGTATCTTGCTGGGAAGCAGCTGAGCTCTTGGCAATTCTGCATGCTCCAGGCATCCTCAGTGGCACCAGGAAACTGCTCTGAAGTGGGGGATTTCCCTGAATGGCAGGGATTCCCCATGTTTTCCTGGGATACAAGTCGGTAGCACTGGCATTCCCAGAATTCAGGGCAGTTGGCTGATTTTTTTTCTCTTCTTTTGGTCTTGTTTTTTGCTTCAGAAACAGTCAGACAAAGGTCTTTTAATTTCTCCTATCCCTCTCACTTCTAAAAATAAATAACGAAAATCAAACAGTAGACTCCAGTGCATGGGAAATTATGTCTGCCCTTTTCCTATAAAATTGGAAAAGAAAGCCACTTTTTTAAAATGTTGGAATTGCTCAGGAAGTCATTCCTGCTCATGGCTATGGGATAGGATCCTTATGTCCCTCCTTAAGCTTCCAGACATGAACATAAGAACAAGTGTTGAGGTCAGACCACAAGTTCAGTTGTGCTGGCATCCATGACTAGCAGATGTCAAGGAACATCAAGGACACCACAAACATAGTATGAACCTTCCTCAGAGCACTCTTTCTGCCTCCGGTCCTCTGTGGCTCTTGCTGAGTCAGAGGTGGTGTTTCAGAAAAAAGTATTTTCTTCCTAAAATCTCTCCAGTCATGTTTTGAACCCAGGTAAACAACCTGTGGCAGTGATGATGGCTTAGCTATGCTGCTGGTGAAGAAACATCTATTTTCATTAGTATTGAAAAACCTGTTTTTGCTGGCATTGATTTAGAAGGCTCAGTTTAGGATTCTAGACTCCATTTATTGTCTATGGAGATAGATATGCACCCTCAGGGAGCAATTAATCTCATCTTGGGCTATGTGTCTCAGAAACAGGTGAAAGGCTGAAGGCACCCGTTTCTCTCCCTACCCTTCACCTCCTCCCTCCCCCCTGTAAAGGCAGTCTAGAGTGACTAGCTCAGCTTTAGAAAACCAAATTTTAGACATTTGGATTGAGGTGATGCCTACTACTTTCCCCTACAAGTATCCAGCATCTGTGACAGCTTTACTAGCCATCACAGGTAACAACACAGACCAAAAATGCTCCGTATTTTTTATGACTGTGCTTTTTTACTCTGTTGGCTATCAGAACAGATATCTGCAGAAAACAAGAGGTATAATGAACAGTGTCTCAAGTCCAGCTGCAAGATGCAGCTCAGGAAATCCCTGAACTGCCAACTGCGGCAGCTGGGAGGAGATCCCAAGGGACAGATCACTCAGACAGGCTATGTTTCTTGCTCTCTTTTCCTTCCATACTCTGAGACAGGATGCAGGATTATGGATTGTAGGTCTGACTCTGTGACAGTTACCTTTTTATTTCTTCTCATGATAGCTCACCTAGGAGCTAATAGGGTACAAATAAATATTAATAATGACAGGCATGGAGAAGCAGAAATATTCACCAATGTGGGAGATGTTCCATTCAAGTCCTCATCATTATCAGACACTGAGGACAGAGAATTGCATAGAAGCAAGTGTCTTAAACCCCACTTCAGCATTTAAATCACTTCAACTTATCTTCACGACAGGGCGGGAAACAGACACTTTTTGCCTTCTCGATTCTTAGCCACCACAGATCCTACATCTCTCAGGTCAATAAGGATTGCACCCTGTATTTCACCACGCTAGGACTGCGATGCTAGTCAGTACAGCACAGAGAAATGTGCACAGTGCAGACATGTCCAGCAGGAGCTGGTATGCAGATTTGCGTCTTATGAATAACCATCTCTTGATTCAAAGAGATTCAGCCATACATGCAACATAATACATTGCTTTCCTCCCTCGTGCCTGCTTTGCTCTAGCTGAACACTATGTTCTCTTAGAAGTCCATTTTTTTGCAGAGGCAAGCAGGAGGAAAGCTCTGAACTTTCAATTAATGCAACGTAGCCGAGCAGTATTTAAATGGTTTAATGAAATAGAAAGATTCATGACACATGAACCTATTTTCTGCATTAAAATTCTGCTTATTCTGGTAAATGAGGTTTTTACAACACTCCCCTCCAGCCAGGGTTTGGAACTTTCACAGCCAGAAACAAGAGGATTGTGAAAATCAGGTGGAGGCTTTATCTCAGACTGATTTCCTTCCCTTTCTCCTCAGTGGCTGCTTGAACTATCTGTGTACTATAGAAATACTCAGTCCTTGAGATGACCCTCAAATTCTCCCTTTTGGACCCTTCCCCCGTCTCCATTGCTAACAAAGCCTTCACCTCATAAGCACCCAGCAGTTAATTTGGTTTCTCTCCCATGGGATTTACACCTTTGATGTTACTCTGTTAACGTCGAAGGCATTAGGGCAAGAACTCATCTGGGACCTTGTGTACAGCTGTTGTGTCTCACACTGAAGGAACTCACGTTCCTCCACCACACGCAACTCTGCCCTCAATTATCAATACTGTGGTAAGCAACTCAGTTGCCTTTGGACTGGTTACAGAATTTCTCTACTCCTTATTTTCTTTCTCCATTTTCCCTGGGCTACTTCCACTTTGATTTTTCACTTTTCAGGCCGTGATATCCCTGATGATTCCTAGATCTCCAGATTCCTGCCTCCTCCTCCCATAGTTGCTAACACACAACTCTGTCTGGAGCCAGATTTAATTAGACCACAAGAAAAATGAACCGCAATGAAGTTACATCAAGGGTGTGACTTCGAGCCACAAGAGCCAGGAAACACAGAAGACTGAAAAAAAAAAAAAAAAAAAAAA
>VZTL01000382.1:2649-24302 GCA_013400535.1 Scopus umbretta
ATTTTAAAAGAAATCCCTTGACAAGACAAGGTTTTGATCATGCCTGATTTTGCTGTGGACAACTCATGTCAGTAACGTAACATATCTGCAAAAGTGTTCTTTTGTAGTCGAGTTCTGCTTTAATAAGTGAGGCTGAAGGATGACTTACAGCTTGAAGGTTGTGTTGTTTTTTTTTTTCCAACTGTATCATTTTGCCTAATGAAAGGCATTTCCTCCCCCAGTCAATGCGGCCTCCATTGCTGTTGTAATGTACATGTGGATACATTATCACTGCTTCTGCTTCTGTGAATGAACAATTCCAAAGCAGCTACAGAGAATTTATTTGCTGATTACTCACCTGCTATTAAAGTGGCTCCAAGTAAAGTGAAATGGCAGACACACTGACTCTTGGAAGCTCTTTCCAACTATAAAAGGAATTCTGGGTGTTCTCTGCAGCTCTCAAGCTGCTTTACAGTTGCACCATATTTAGTTAGATTAGTTTTAATTAGACTGCAGATGCAAAGTTGCATCTGGGTATCACTATTAGCCTGTTTTGAGGCACTTTCAGCCAATAACAAACCACCATCTGATTTGCATTCACTTAAATGTGTTAACCTTTTGCTTGCTGAAACAATCACTATGGAAGAACGTACATAACTTAGAGATTAATGTGTTGCTGTTGTCTTGTGGCACCATACGCAGAAAGTGAAGTAACCTGAGAGACAATCATGCAAGGGAAGAAAAAAGGAAATTGCACCGAGGAATTAATTCACTCTTAAATAAATCTTTCTGAGAATTCCATTTATACTTATTTAAATTCCTTTAGAGTACTTATTTTCCAAGACAATCTTTGCAAGCTTTGGACTTTATTGATTGCTCTTCTACCCTTAATGTTTGTTTTCTTTATGATCTTTTTATTTCTTCATGCTTCACAGAGTCCATTTTCTTTTGCTGCCTCTCCCTTTCTGTTCTAAGCTTAACTCAGTTCTGAGGAGACGGAGGATTAATTGTTCATTACTGGTGATGCTACAGGTTTGAAAAAATTGTCGATTAGCTACTGCAAAGTTCTTACTAGGAGAGAGCACAGCTGCTTCTTCAGTTAATGGCAGAGGACTTGCAGGAGGAATTGGGAATCAGGGACAGGATCCTCACTGGACAGGAGTCCTCAGGAGTGTGGACATTGATTTCAGCAGAATGAACCTTTAACCCTGACTTCTAATTCCCAAAGTGATTATTTTTCCTATGTTTAGTTATGGCATTCCCTTTTAATTTTTATTTCTCTATTCTGGCCAAACTTGGGGTTAATCACTTCAGGTTTGACTGTATTTATATAGGGACAGAAGCAAGAACTCTGCTGTGTACTTTTAATTTTAAGATTGGATCATTTTTTCAGCTTCTTTGATCAGTAGCAACGAAATTAATCCAATGAGAAGAATGGATTTTAATTAAATGATTTTAATAAGTGGGATGCACTTTTCAACAATGAGGGGATGCAGTAGTTGTTAAATAGCAATAAGAAAATGTGTCCGTGTAGAGCAGCTGCTAAGGTTGACTGTAAATACTGGAGCAAAATATTACTAGAGTGGAAATATGCCGGTCTCAGGAGAGAAGCATACACTGGGCATGGGGTTAGGTAGACCACTCTCAAGTTTTAGTGACATTCTTTGTGATCCTGAAAGCAAGTCACAGGTCATCCTCTCCTGGCTTTCCCTCTTTAAAGCAAAATTAATACTTCCCTCTGAGTATGCCAGTTAGCAAATCATTATTCAGAAAGCAATTCAAAGATAAAAAGCAATGAACATGGAGTGGTGTCAACCAGAAGACTGTAGATCCAAGTGTAGTACAGAACTTTTGAGTCAGACCCTGATGACCATTTACTGCAACAAAGTCAAACAAGAATGTCTAATAATTGATTTTCAGAGCTGGCATA
Source organism: Scopus umbretta (assembly GCA_013400535.1). Taxonomy (NCBI): domain Eukaryota; kingdom Metazoa; phylum Chordata; class Aves; order Pelecaniformes; family Scopidae; genus Scopus; species Scopus umbretta. Next base: position 4,559 of record VZTL01000382.1, read on the forward strand.
AGGTTCCATTTCCTATTCTCTTCCCAATGAATAGAAGAAGCCAGTGACATTTCAGCACTGAGTTTTCAATATGCCCTTACAGAAGTGCTTCACTTAGTGGAGGAAGTCTGGCCTGGACGTACCTGTAGGATCAATCTGTGCTGAGCGCACTCAGCGTCAATAGGACACTACAGAAGGAGATGAAGGAAAAGGATGCTCTTTCTGTGAATTGAGCTCATACAATTAGATCCCATAAGGGATGTAAGTGCCTAGAATGTGTCTGGTTTTCATTTGGGCAGTGTAAGGCAAAACTGACACCTACTGCAGATAATCAAAGGTGGACTCTGGTACTGAGAGAGGGGATTTATTTCTTTCTGTCACATTCAGAAAAATGACTGACATAATTTGAGAGAAGCTTGCAGTATTCAGTATTACATGGCTGGGCTTCAAACACAGCACAAGTGGGAGTCAAGGGGTCTCAGAACGATGAAAGGCCTCCCAGTCTGGCTGTCCAGCAGCAAGCTGGATACAGGGGTTTAAAATAGAGGGTTTTCATCTGAAACCCCTAGCACATGTCTCAGAGCAGCAGACTGGTTCATCTGTCTGCTTAACACTGGGGCATGAAAATTCCCCTTTGAAGGACAGATGCTTACAGCCCATCTGTTTGGGGAATGGGGGTAGGAGTAGAACAAGGCTGGGTCTTCTGTTACTATGCTGGTAACACAGCTCACCATTTTTTATGTATTAATCTGAAATTTGGAGTGCTCCTCCAGGAAATGGAGAGACTTAGATTAAATTCCTTCATCAAGCCGGAAGCTCTAATGTATGACAGCACTTCTAACTCATGCTGAAGTCATGGCATTTTGTAGTAAATAATTCAAACTATGGGCCAAAATGAGAGGGAAGAACAGATTTCTGGTTCCCATTCTCAACATTGCTAAATTTTAGAATAAGCAACAATCACCAAATAAAATACAGAAGTTGATGAAAAGTGTCTTCTTTTTCATGGTTTCTCCTCTGCCCCAAAGCTTGCAGAGTCATACTTCACCTCTACTTTATGTCTATTTTATATCTATATTTTATATTATGTCTATGTCTATTTAAAAAAAAAAGGAAGATAAAAGTACAGATGAGACTTTTAGGGAGAGTTGCTGTCTTAAGAGACAAACTGATAGTACTTGCTTTAGCTGATAGCCAATAAGATTAACAGAAAAAAGAAAGCATTGGAAAAAAATGCCTATATTAATCCACACTGTATGAGAAGGTTTTGTGCTGTTCTTCAGGAAGATATGTGTACTTATAAAACAGTCCTTTCCAGGCTTCTTTCAGATCCACATCATCCCCTAAAGTAAAACTATCGACTTTGGGTTCCAGCTGTAACACACACTCATGGCCTAGCTGAATATAGGGTCTGACTAGAGCTAATGTAAATTAATTATTCAGGCTAATTAGCAGAAGACTGAAGCACAGCATGAGAGAAAACATATTCCAGGCATGCTAAATTAATAACTTCTAACATTGCTAGGTAGGCAAAGTGAGTAGCACAGCAACATTAAGGAGTGTGTTATACTTGTACCTTACAGAAGTAAAGATGAAGGTAACGAGAAACAATTTGCAGGTAGTATGTAGGAAATGTGGATTAAGGGATCAAATGCAGCTTTTTCATTCCACACACCTGAAGAGCTATAGCTGTACAGCAACCATATAATTTTTACATAGCTTTCAACGTACTAACATGAAATTCTAGACATGTATATGCAAAGTTTATGTTCTTGGTTCCTTCAGCAAAGTGACTGCTTTTCAAAGAAGCACAGCTTCCCTGGGCTTGTACAGGTAGCTTTTAACACCTCCTAGGAGCAGTTTTAACTTATTCCAGACTGAATAAGAAGTAAGGAAAACTTGAATGTCTAGCATTTACACAAAGCATTTTGGAGAGAATTGTGACCTTACTTCGATGGAACAAAATTTCAGCTTCTGTATTTATGGAGACCAGAAAAAAGCCTCGGAGGATAGTCTTCCTTCTTAGGGAGCATAACTCCAGATTTGATTAGATCTATTAATGAGGTCAAATGATGCTTTTAGGCTGGTAGCTAATGTAAACCAAATCTATTTATCACTTTGGCAGTGGTTCCTACAACAAAGTTAATGACCATTACAGCATTTGTAGTTAGCCAATCAGGAATGCTGCTTTTTGTGCAAAAAGGCAGAAGTTCGTAATCAATCATCATCATCCTCATCATAATAGTGCTGCTAAATGAGCTTCTGAAAAAGAAGAGCAACATGGCTATTAACCTTAACCGTGCCTCGAAAATAGATTTCTCCCTCCAAAGGCCACTACTGATATGTGGGTTGTAGCCTTGATAGCTTCTTGCAGAATAAAGGAGGTCGAAACACTAGGCAAGGGCACAACCCATATTTAGAGTCTTTGCTTCAATCTTTTAAAATAAAACTGAACACTTAAAAAGCGGAAGGTCAAAGCCTGCTATTTTTTTAAATAGCAGGTGAAAACAACATTTTGCCCAAGGGACTAGAGTTGTATACAGTCAGTGAATAATCAAATTAAAGTTCTTTTTTCTGTATTACCCATGTAAGCATCTAATAACATACAGATTCCATAAAACCTTATCTTTATGATATCTTCTGATACACATCTTCATAGTGACAGCCGTGTGCTGGCAGAACAGAGAAGACTGCTGCAGAAGCTGTTGTGGACATTCATGCCTGTAGTGCTTTCTTGGGAAGTTTGGCTTGGTGGGGAATAAGTGAGGGGAGTTATCTTTTGTGGTGCTTGTTAAGGCAGAAGTGACACATGCCATGGGAATGGGTCTCTCCATCCCAGCACTGGGATGAGGCTTGGGATAGCTGGGCTCTTGGTACCTACTCCCTTGAAATTTGCAAAACTGGTATAAATATTCTGACCAGCACCTCTGCTTAATAGATAGACATCATGAAAACATTTTAGTTGGAATGCCTGGGGCAAGCCTGAGACCATTCAGTCCTTCAGTGCACACCCCTCAGGCAGTCTGGCAGACTACTCACTGCACCTAGCTGCCCTGGCCTGCCAGGCATGCATCATATAGCAATGCAGCAGAACCCACACCATTATGTACACAATCCCACAAACCATCATCACCCATCTAATGTTCTCAAAACACCTGCAGCATGGATAGTTTACTCTTATCTCTTTCCTGAGCTGAGCAGAGTGCCACATCAAGGACAGAGGTGCCTGCCAGGAATGCTCTCCTGCATACCCCTGCACGACTGAAACAATATACAATTTGAGGTCCCTTTGAAAAATGCATACATGCAGCCACAGCCAGGCTTGCTTAGTCCCACCAAGATGAGCAGAGCCAGCCAGGAGTGGACTAGCACAGTCGCAACTCCTGCACCCTGCTTTGCTGTGTTCTACAACTGCCATATGGTATAAGCCCTTGCCTGCGTATGGCGCACCCGATCAGACCAGGATTACCTAGCAGTCCTAACATCCACTTGCATCCACATTTGCAAGGACACTGGACCAACAAAGTGTATCTTATTGATGATCTCAGTGAACATGGGCATGGCTCATGCTGGTTGAACCTGCCAACAACTGCACATAAGTATTATAGGGCCATTCTTGGTGTTACAGACACCCTAGAAACAAAGGTGACAGACCATGTGGAATGTTTCAGTTGTGATGACTAGGGTTAGGGAATTTCATCTCACACTGAGGGTTCAGTGTGGAAGTGCATGAGATAAAACCATTTATGGAAAAAATCAAATCCTATTAGCTCTAGGTCAGAATTAGCATTGTCAGAGTGTGCATGTTTTGATTGCAGGTCTAGAAATACAGTGATGAAGGCTTCATAGATGACTATTCACTTTAAAGGCAGATTGTTTGTTCTTGTGTTCTATGACTTATTTTCTGTTCAGGAGAGTCTTCTTAGGACCTGTTTTGGGTTATCTCCAAAATCAGTTCTAACATGAGTGTAGTCCTGAGGTGCCTCAGGAGCGCAAGTGCTAGAAATGTCTTCTGGGAAAAAGTGGAGGTCACAGACAAGACTACATGGTCTGAAGAGTTATTGACTGTACAGCATTTTTAATTGGAGCATTCCAATTAAAAGCTGCCACCTGGAAGACCAGAAAGAGCCATGGTTGAAATATGGTTTGTCTGAGGCTAACTGCTGTTGCCTCAATAACACAGTCGGCTCAGGCACTCCTTTTGGAGGGTCCTGGCCTAAAAGAGTCCCTTGGTTTCCTGTGTCCTTTGTTTCAGGGCTCAGTCTTGGCCATAATCTTGGCCGCTGGTGAGCTAGGGAGGTACCAGGATGGCTGTCTGGGTTCCCTCCAGAAAGAGGGCGTTCATGTCCTGGGTGGACAGGATCCTAGGAGGATCTTGTTCAGGTGGTAGAAGGAGTATTTAGCAAGGGTTGCACACAAGGGAGTGCTAGGCAATGTGCTTGGACAGACTGGATCTGGTAGTGCACAAGCCTGGCACATTCTCGTAGGCTGATGGTTGGACAAGGGCACAGCTCTTGTGAGCAGTCAGTTAGACCAAGATGCGCATGTACCCACCACACAGGCTTGGGGCCTTATGTTGTAAAACCTCTCGGGCGAGACTGTCTTTTTATTTCATCTGTGTGCACTGTCTAATCTGGTGAGGCATTTCTTCTGAGTTGGTGCCGTTAGGCACTACCCACACACAAATAAGTGTCTATTAATAATGATAATATTTAATGAAAGAATCTTGTTCAGAGTTATATCTGTACATTTAAAATAACAGATCAAGAAAGGCAGATATTCAATTGATTCCACTGGGTATGCACTATTGCCCAGCAAAGAAATATGCTTTTACAGATATATTCCTCTCACAAAAGAAATACAGCTTCTCATATGAGCAGTTACTGCCTACGTACTACAATTGGCCTAACATACAGTACAAATTAAAAAATGAAGCTTTAATTTGAGCTGGAAGAAGGAGATTGTTTTTTGTTTGCTACTTGATTGTTTTTATAATTGATTTACCACTACTACAGCTACGCAATTAATTTTTTTTAAAATCATTCTGGACATTGAAGATATGAAAAAGTTCCCAAACCTATTAGAAATTAGCCTCTCTCACATACTTAAGTATGTGAATGCTTTCCTGTTCAAGCGATTTTTAAAAATGAAAAACAACAACAAAGGCTTTTATGTCTGAAATCAATTTTAGAAATTAACTCTTCTCACAGTTCTTAACTGCAGAATACCTCTGTTTCTTCAATAAGTGGATGGCAGATATAATGCGTGTGTGTGTGTATATCATTCTATGTTGTAGATGACTGTTTTCAACCTGTCCTTATCTTACCTATCAGAGGGGGAAAAACAGGTTCATCCCAGGCCTTTTCAAGGCCTGGATAAAACCAAATACATGAACCTGCTCAGTATCTGTTCAAAGTCAGTAACGTGGCTCTACTGGGCTGTGTAACAGATAGAGGCAAAAGATCAAGTCATAAGGGAAATGGTGTCATACTTTTTACAAACAGAAAAGGTTTGATTATTTCCAAGTTAGAAATACTTTACAATTTGACATTTGGTCTTATTTCACATGGGGAGACAGTAAATTTCGCTGAGAATTTCACCAAAATTTTTAATAAGGTGGCAAATTAAAATCTGAACTGACAACAAGACTGAGGAATAGGAGGATTGTTTCAATGGGTAAGTTCATCAGTTTGGTATGTATGAGGAGTAAATTCTATTTACTCTTTGCTATCTCATACTTCAGTGCTTTGTCTGAGTCTGTGGACTCTGGGTACAATCTTGCTGACTGGATAATATAGTGGCAGGAATCAGAAAAAAAAAAAAGATCATTTTAAAGCTTTAAATAAGAAGTTAAAAATTATTATCAAAGTAGCACATCATGACAAATGAAACTTAAGTCTCTGTGTTTGTGTTACAGCTCTATGGTGATAAACAAAATTAAGTTTTAAGGTCCCAAACACTCTGCAAGCCTGGAACATTTTCAGAGCACAGCATGTCATTACGCTCTCTGTGGGACAGTAATTACCCTGCTGGCAGTAACTGTTCCACGCCAGGGGTGGGAAGTGCCATGTTTCAGTCCTTCTTTTCAGCAGCATCACTGTCTTGTAGGAAATGGCCATGCAGAAAATCTGGAAGTGGTCCTCTGACTTGCTGCTTGGGAAGAAGCAGAGTGAAGGAGGTGCCCTAAGGGCTGAGAGAGGCTCCTGGCACTGCAGTAGCTGAGGTGCCAGTGAGATGTTTCGGAAGGATTATAGCCTTGAGGGGCCTGGCGCTGGGACCCAGGGCACCTCTGATGCGTGCTTGGCTCTGGTGTCACACAGGGCACTCGATACTAGTGATTTAGCATGCTGGAGGGGTTCCTTCTGGGTGTGAGTTTGTGTTGCCTCTGTAGCACCAGGAACCACGCAGCATGCACGCACCCCAGGGTGGCACTTGAGGTGTTTCCTCTGGTGGGGTCTGAGGTTGACACTGCATCGCAGGCTGCTATCTGGTGCACTTGCTTGCAACATGTGCGTGGCATTCTCCAGCACTTAGCATCCCTACGCTTATGGGGTACATGCTGAGGACCTGCAGCTGACGTGAACTTTACTGGTGGCAAAGACGTAGCAGGAACTTGTGGTCCTGGAAATACGCTCTTGGCAAATCTGTTGTTTCCTGTGCACCGCACCAGTCAGTAATGTAGACCAATGCTCCCGCAGTGTCTTCTGTGTGATGCTAACCAAAATCGTTTTATTCTGTATGTATTAATGTCTGCATCTGTGCAGTTCAGATATTATTACCTTCTTTATAAGACACTGCGATCTACTGATGAAAAGTGCTATATATGAGCCATTTTTATTTGAGACCAGTTAAATGAATATTAAATCTCAGTAAGGAATAAAACTGGTTATTACTTTCAGTGGGAACTTAGTGTATTTCTCCAATGGTTGTTAATTCTTTTAGTAGTAGCTGTTGGTCTTTAAATCCTAAGTGATCGTGTAATAGCATCCTGTGTTAAGTTTGCATGTGTTAACAGACCATTGGCTTACAGACAGATACAGTTTCTACAAGTTCATCTTGTCAGAAATCACAAATCTGTTCCTTTTTTTAAAGGACTTTACCCCTGCACTTATTAACAAAAAGTGCCAAATTAGCTTTTTCTTCCTTGGCAATGGTGCTTTTACCTAGTTTTGGAAGTTATAACATTCAATATGTACTGTGCATGACTAATTCTCGTATGCAAGTGGGATTACTGTTTAGAAAATTGAAATACAGCCCCCATCCTCATTTTTGTAGGGAAAACCTTGAAAATGTGATGCAAATAACATTTCCAGGTGTTCAAAAACTGGGAAGAAAGATAAAAGAAAACCAATGTTCATTGCATCTGATAAATGAATTCAGCTAAGAAAATATAGGCATAATTGATCTTTTTCCCATCAATTTCATTACATTGAGTCTTACTCTCTTGATTTCTCAGTCCTGGGATTGATATGACTGGAGTATTTTGTCCCTTTGAAAATTCCAGTTCCAAGTCAAAGGGAGTTGCACGACCATTTTTTTACTGCCTTTTTTTTTCCTTCAGACTATCAATCGAAGTTTGAAGTGCAACATATTGTATATGTCACAGGAAAATTGAAATGTGTTTTAACCACAAAATACAATTGTCCACATGATGGAAAGCAGTCATCTCAAGCTTCTACAGATTTGTTCATCAGAGTTGAATATTAGCCCCATGGGTTGTTTTGTCCCTTCACAAGAAAGTATTTGGCCTCAGCTGGTGTGGGTACATAGAGTGTTTGGAAAGCCTTCAGCAAACCTGTCTGGCTTCCAGGTCTGGTTGGAGGCTCCAGCTTTCTTAATCTTCCCCAGCTGCTCAGTGTGCCCAGTGCTTTCTCTGGCAATTATCTAGAGCCTGAATTCATTGATTTTATTTTAAAAGCTTTATGGCAGCAGATATATGAACTAATAGTAAGCATCAGTCTAAAAGTATTATCCACTTGATGAGAAAGCGTCTTCCCCCAAAGTCTTTCCTGTCCCTACACTGTTCTCTGTCGTAAGTGACCTAGAGGTTTTGCCAGAAAGGGGAGGCAGTTTTGTTTGTCACACTGGCCAGCGTTGCGGTCCTTCACAAGGGACATGGTGTGCAGCAGGGAGCTGGACTGCTGGTTCCTCCTCTGGGCCGTTGCATGCCAAGTGGGAGAATATCATTCTTTCATAGAGGGTAATGGAAGAAATGGCTGTATTTGCTGGAGGAAGGGGGAGGCAGGAGCAGGCAGGAGGGCTGGGAGCTGTGAGAGGGTGAGAGGAGAGCTGGCAGCCCTGCAGAAGTACAGCACTGCTGGGAAGGGCAGCCAGGCACTAGAGACCACAGGAGGGACCTTCCCAAGGAGCCGTGTGGCCACCAAGGAGGCTGTGCAATGGTGGTTGAGCTGAAAATGAGCCTGAGAGAGCAGCCCTGACTGGCAGTGACAGCCAGCAGAGGGGAGGGAGGAGATCTGTGTTAACTCTCTTTTGCTCATACTCTGTTTCGTTTTGACTGGGGGGGAATGGGCGGGTTAACAGACGAGCTGTTTTCATTTTAGTACAGATGAAACCTGACACTTGAGCATGAAGCCCTTCGTGATCTCGCTGAGGGACTTCCTTCATGAAGGAGACATCTCAGCAGCTTTGCTTCCTCACTCTGGCTGCCTCACCGTCCCATCTCACCTGGAAGCTCCCCTGCCTTGCTTTCTCCCCCATGCGCCGCGCGAGGCTAGGGGCAGAGGAGCTGATGAGACTGAGCAGTGAGGAGCTGGGGGAGAGAGGGAGCAAAACACGTTGGAAAGAAGGAGAGAGAGACAGCAACAGAGACAGAAATAGTTCTGCTCTGCAGAAAGAAGATACACTGTTGGGTAGATGTGTTTTACCATGACAGAGAACCTATCACATGCCCTAAAAGGTGAATTCATACCAGCAGTAACAAACATAAATGACCTGCAAATTTCAATAGTAGGTGTGGGTTCACCTTCACGTAAATATTCTAGTCAGTTTATGCATTTTGACTTCCAGCTTTGGCAACATACAGTAGGCACATCAGATTCTCAAGCAGCCCAAGCATCTCGGCTAAATTTGTAGCCATATCTAGGATTACTGCTAAATTCAATGTCAGTTTATTTGCAAAGACTGGAATTTTCAGTCATATGAAGTTTGCATAATTTTGCATAATAATGTCTAACAAAGAAGCTATAGACAGGAGTATATTCAATGACTGAAGTGATCAGTGCACTTTCACAGACTGTTTTGCATGTGGGGAACTTTCACTGTCAAAACACACATCTCTTAGCTCGGTTAAAGCTTCAGTAACTTCCATAAACTATTCATAGAGATAGTCTTATGCAACTGCACATGCTCAAAAAGTAGAGAAATGAGGGGATCAACAGCATGAGAGCATTTGTTAAGGTATTTCATAATGGTTCCTTCTAGTGATAGGTCAAAGATAGCTTCATTAACTTGAACCATATAAAAAAACTGTGGTAAATGTAAGAAAGTGAAAATAATATTTTGCAAACATGCTATTAAAGCAAAAAATCATACATAAAAGTGGTTTTGGTGGAAATGTGGCTGTATAAGCCTGAAGGCTAGTATTTAAATCATCGGTATTTCTAAGTATGTATTTACAGTTTTTATCTTCCTCTTTTACAAGTCATCTTACCATGTTGCTTTTCTTTGCATTGATCCCTGTTGTATTCCTTCTGCCATGAATAGCGGTATCTATTACCTGGGTCCTTGCTTTCAGTACATTTTCTTTTTCTTTAAGTAACTTCTCATGAAAGTCAAACTGATTCCCAGAACATAGTCCCTCAGGAGTTTCTATACAGAAAGTCTGAATATGGCTATATATGGGGTTTGCTTCCTGATTAGAAGCTGTAAGTGCAAAAAGCTAAGGTAAAACTACGGTTTAGTAAATTAAAACTGCCAGTGCTCTCATGTTCAGACTACCAGAGCTTTAGATTAATGCAGTGCGCTTCACATACAACTATTTGGCAGGTGCAGCTTCTTCTTAAGTATCTTGCCCCCTCTGAAACATAGATGATTAATATTTATCAATTCTGACATGCCATGGACTTCCTTTGCAGAATAATATGGAAGCTGCCGTCATCTGATAGTCCTTTGCTGTCACAGTTTAAATGGGGCTGCTTAATTGCTTAATTGGGAGTTGTTGGTAGACAGCAGTTTTGGTATAGAAGTCTTCACTTTTTAATTCAGTTCCTCTCTTTAGTTCTTCCTTGACCTTCCCTCTTTTTGGGTTCCTCTGACACTGCACACAGAAAGGGAAGAAAATTATTAGGATGAAGGAATTCTTGCTCTTTTACAGACTGTAGCACTTTGATGCTGTTACACATTTTGTGACTTCCCTCTTACTGTCTTTCCTCTGGAGTCAGATGTCCTCTGAGGCATTTGGTAATTTTAGATCATCTAACGGGAATGTCAGTTTTAGACCCAAGGCCTGTACCTCTCCAAGCATTTTGTGTAAGGCCAAGTAAGGATGTCTTTGTATAAAGGACATAATTTGTAGCTCTTAAATTGAATAACTCAGTAATGCATCCTTTCCTTTGAATCTAGCATATTCAGTGGAACAAGATTTAATAACAGCTTGGGACACAAGCTATATTTAGTGCAGCACAGTAGAAGCAAATCAGTGGAGAGAAGCAGTCGGTCCTGAGGACCCAGCCCCATGCTGCAAACTTTGGGGGTGCGGTGCTTTGGTTTAGGTTTGCTCCCATGGGCCAAGTGCCTTTTGCAGTTGGACCACCGTTAGGTGAGCTCTGAGAGCATATATTCCCATTCGGTCCATTGTGGCCTCCCAGATTGCTGCATAACCTGAGTCTAAGCATGGTATATGGGTATAGTCTGGAGATATGCCTCATAAATGCACTCCTAAGCCCAAATGAAAATAATAATGTAAGTGCATCACAGCTGCTGTATTTGTGAAATGCTACAAATGCATCAAATGACCCTCAATATGCACACAAGCCTGGCTGGCATTAGTGGAAGGAAGAAACAGAGAGGTATGAGAGAGCTCACAACGCCTTTAGCTGCATCCATGTCTGACTGATGTTCGGCATGAATGAAGGATGCAAAATTGGTACCCAAAATGCCTCGATTACCAACACAATCCTAGAGCTTACTCTTTTCAGTTCCTTGCTATTGCTCAGGAGTAAGCCATGCATTTCGTTTTCTCTATACTCTGCTTTTGCAGATAGGCTTCATTCCTGCATTTCTGAGTAAAGTCCTAGAGCATACCCTGTTTGGATTGGATGAATAAGACTAATTCAAGACCTGATTTACTAACTAGGCTACTCAGCAGATCCCCTCCTATAGATATATCTTTAAGAGCCTTATAGAATCACCAAATCGCATAGCGATTCATGACAGTTTCTTCAAAATAAGTATTCTGTATTTGCCCACAAGAGCAGAACAAAGAAAATAGCACTGAAATACCAGAAAGTTTACACACATATTAATTATCCTTAAACCAATAGCTTTTCCTTGATCGCACAGGTAAGTATTGCTTGTTTCAAAGCACCCCCTTGTGCAGGCACTGGGTAAGACAAGTTGTACAAGAAGTTTCTGGCTCCCTGATGCCTCTGCCGCTTGGATAGGATCTGCGTTTTTCATGTCACCCACCCTGCCTCGTCTGCCACAGAGGTCCTTTGTTCAATGGATCACATCCGAAGACCTCCTGAGGTTTCAAGCTGCGCTACTGAACCTGATCAGACTGGTTTAATATAGATGGAGGTAGTCTTCAAACTGTAGCTTCCCTTTGTTGTCCATTTAAACACTGGAAAAATGGAATTCTTTGAAACTCTTGCATAAATGAGGGTAAAGTCCAACTGGAATTAACCAATATGAGTCTCCAAAGTGAGCCACTGTGCAAAAACAAGAAAGTTCATATACCATTGGTAACGTTTTTATACGTATTATTCACAGTTGGTAAAAAGGCTGAAAAATTAAAGGCTGAAAAATTAAAGATTTGAGTCTTCCAAAGTGACTAGTGACTGCAGTCATTTCATTCTGTCCTATCCACCTTGAGACAACTTTATATAAAACTAATCTTTAAAAACTTATCTTTTTTCTGGAATTCAAGCTCTTCTGGCAGTGTCATGAATTGGGGTGCACAAATAGGAAAACCCTCAAATTCTTTAGTAATTTTGGAAAATCTTGTCCATATTATGTAAAAAGTTTAACATTTAAAACTATTTAAATAATGCCTTTGAAAGAAAACAAACATCGCTTCAAAATGCAGTGATAACTATGTGTTTCACTTGTCTTAAATCACACATGTACCTCCACTGATTGAGGAATCTCTCTCAGTGGTAATGTTCAGAGGAGCCATCTCCTTGACAGTGATAGTACCCTTTTTTTGGGAAAAAAAAAAAACCGAAACATTCCTTTTTGCTTTTTCAGACTTGAATGTTGAAGTTGTTTTGGAAATGTCCAGATTTTGGGTTACCCCAGTTTTTTTCCTTTATTGCTTATGCTTTGTTTAATAAAAAAGGAAGCATAGTTTCTCTGAAGAGATAAATAAGGAATTCTGCATAATTCTTGGTGTCTCAGATATTAATTTGATGATCATTTAATTGCATCACAAGATCTATTGGGTGAAATTAAATTACAAAGAGATGAGAGCAGACAAGGCATTCTAAAAAAGAAGCCGAGGTATCTGCAAGTCTTTCAAATGCTCCCCAAGGCACCCTACATTTTTCATGCTCCAAAGAACCAAAGCAGCAGTGCCAGAATACCACTTTACACAACAGTTTCAGCACAAAGGCACCTGACTTCACTACCTACACAAGCTTTTTCATCTGTAGGATGCACATGTATATATCCTATTAACACCCACATTCCCTGTCTCCTCAATTCCTTGGTTCTCCCATCTTGATGTGTCCCCCCTCTCTTTCCTCCCACAATGCCATCCTGCTGGCAGAACCCCATCCCATATTCTTGCTGCTCCCCGTATTCACTGTCATCATGCTTCAGGTGCTGCCTACAAGGCAGCAAAACAAATAGCTGGTAAGTTTGGGCACAGCATTCATTTCATATTGACATAACTCCTGTAGATTAGCTCAGATATAAAGTGTAGTGTTACGTAAATACCATTTCACACGCTAAGTGTCTAACAGACTAAGTACACATGTGAAGTTTAGAGTTTGAGGAGAACAGACATTGCCTGTGAAAGGCGATGGTTTTACATTTGTGAGTGCTGGATGAAAAAAAATAAAAAATTTGTAGGAGAGTCAGTTGTGCTACAAAGTGTTACCACACCAGATTTGAAGAAAAACCAAAATTATTAATGCATGAAATAAAGATTTTAATTTAATTAAAATTTTAATTTTAGTTGTAAAATTATTTTAAAATTAAAAAATTGTTTAATTTAATTTTAATAAAAATGCAGGTCTAGTGCAACTTTAACTGCAGAATTGCTGCTGCTGACTCCATAAAATATATCCCATAAACAGCTGTTAATCTGTTCACTGTTTATCTTTTAACATTCATTTGTTTAGTAATCAGTTCTCATTTGTTCTGCATATGGTACAGCTTCCCTTTTATAGCAGCTGCATTTAATGAACATTTGGAGGCACAAAAGTATTACAGAAATTACTTGTTTAACTGTTCTCCTGCATTATTTTTGTATCTGTCACCAACGGCATTTGAATAAAAGTTAGAAATATGGCCATTAAATTTAGAGTAAGGAAGGTGTAGGTGCTTTGTCCTCCTCCTGAACTGGTAATTTGTAGTAGAAGTTCCTGTGACCATGCTTCACACTCTGCTTAGCTCCTTTAAGCAATTAATTTTCTCTATTTGTATTGTCCATTCCCTTTTGTGATTCACTGACACCAACATGTCAAATATGATTCACTCTTCGGTTTTGCTCTGTATCGTATTAGGGACCTTTAGGTAATGCACTGAGAGAGTCTCTTGCAGACCTGATAGACTAAGTGCATTTTGAGATTTTTAGAAAATGACAGTTTACAAGCTCTCAAGTTTTATCAGGTGTTCTGGTTAAATGTGAGGATCAGTGGTCATTAAAACTGATTTGTATGAAGATAATTCCCTTCTGGAGTACTTGTGTTTAAGTGTAAGCTTAATTTCTTTTTTCCAAAAATTCTGATCTTTAACAAGACCATTTTATAATAGTAAGCGTTGTCTGTTATTTATTCATGCTTCAGCTGTGTCCAGCATCCTGGACTGAATGAATAAATGGAACATACGCTTTTCTTTGTAGAAAAGCATAGGTGAGAATATAGCTATGTACTGAAACTTTGCTAGCATTAGGGCACGATGACAGATAGGGAAAATGCCCTTGGATTGGACAGTCCTTTGTCCTTGGTCTGTCTTTACTGGTGACCTTGACCTGCATCTGTTGTGAGTAATCTGTGAGTCTGTCAAGTACAGCAGTGGGCAGAGGAGAAGGGCTGTTCATTAAAACTGACTGCTTGGATAGGATGCCATTCTGGAAGAGGGAAATTCCCAGTCAGTTCCACCCAATTCAGCCACAATGCCAGGTGGGCTGGGGAGATGATTAAAGAAAGAAGCAAGTAATGGCCTAAATATGCTGAGCATTTTACAGATTTGCACAGTGTAAATATTTAGGACATATTGTTTTCAGATGTTTGATTAATCAGAATAGCTGCAAGTGAGTTTGGTATGTGTCACCAGGCATGTAAAAAGATAGATGTGTTAAACTGGCATTGTGCATGCAAATGCTCAGTTGGGAGAAATATACAAATGATGACAGGATATTTTAGAAAGGATTTCAGGTATTTCTGCAAGACATTTTCGTTGAAAAAGGCTTAGCTGTGAGAGAAATGTGCTTTTTTTCTAAATTTAACCCTACTAACAGTTTACCACCTTCTTTTCGTGTGTGTTTCTTTTTCTCTTACAGTGCCACCTTGGGCCTTAATAGCCATAGCCATAGTTGCAGTCCTATTAATCCTTACCTGCTGCTTTTGTCTCTGTAAGAAATGCTTGTTCAAAAAGAAGAACAAGAAGAAGGGAAAGGAGAAGGGAGGGAAGAATGCTATTAACATGAAAGATGTTAAAGATTTAGGGAAAACCATGAAAGACCAGGTAAAGTACCTCTCCTTTTCTTGAACTCTTGAGTTGCATTTGAAGGTTTCTGTTTGATGTGTCTACAAAAAGTTCTGCTTGTTGCCTCAATAGTGGCTCTGTGAAGAGGAGACTTCAGCAGCATCTTCATGGTGGTATCACAAAAGATTAATCTGGATGTGGCATCATTGATAAAGCAGTCAGCCAATTTCCCTGCTCTGCTAAAAAAGAATGAGCAGGCATATAATGACTCATCTGGAAGGGGCAAGTTTATTGAGAGTTTCTTGGTTGTCCCAAAGATTAAGCAAGCGTGCACAATTTTCACTGTCCTTTTTCAAGACTTTGACCAGGACCTAGTACAGTGTTTGTACATCTTTCTAGCAGTATTTCTGAGCTTACATGATAAACAAAAGTAGCTCTGAACTCTAAATCGTTTTTTACACAAAAGCAAAATTTCAGCAGAGAAAGAAACAACAGTATAGAAGAAAAAACAAGAAGCATAGAAACAAGGGAAGACAACCAAAAAGGAAGAGCACAGGGGCATTCAACACAATGATGTTGTGACAATTCATTTTGTGCTAGAGAGGAGCAGATTAAAGATAACAGGCCATACTGGTAGCTGTAAGTCAACTGAGTAACTTGGAAAAAAAGATTAGCATAATGCCGTTTAAGCAGCATCACTTTCATAAGGGCAGAAAAACTTGTCCTTCAGATCTGCTTCATCCAAGAGAAGCAGAAGTTGTAGGACCTAATCCTCAGGGCCATAGTCTTGACTAATATGTTCCTGAAAGAAAATAAAGCTTTTTTTATCAGGGTTTTAGTATTGTCCTTTCTGGAGTAAACTGTTGAGCATGAGCAGAAGAACGGGGAAATAAATGTGAAGTATCCATGTGTCCTCACTGTGTTGCCAGATTTCCTAAGCTAAGAAGACAAAGGGCTATATTTTTCAAACAGAAAGTGCTGAAGAGGTTTAGAGAGTTGCTTTTCAAAACCTCTTAAGTAGGAGCCAGTAACTGTAAAGATATTGCGTGGTCAGGTCTGTGCTCCCAAGACCCCTGGTAAAGTTGAGCCAGAGCAGTCCAGGAGTGCTTATTCAGCCAGAGAGGATAAAAGCATGGTCAGGAATGAGCAGTTCCTTCCACAAGTTGGGATCTAGCGTAGAAGAAAGCTGGGCTGAAGGCAGGTTGATTAGAAGTACAAACCAAAGCTGGGAACCCAAGGACTAGGGCCAGCTGATCAGGAACAAGATCCAAGAAGAGAAACCTAAAGCACAGTAGCTAAGAGGTCCATGGAGCAGTCCAGAACGAGTGGTGAGATGCCACTGTACAGTGATGGAGCAGCCACCAATGTGGCTTATCAGCCAGTCTTAAGACTCCTGGAACAGGTTAGCATGCTTCTCCAGGCATGTGATAACGGAAGAGAAAAATTACGAGACTGGATGAGGAAGCCTTACAAGTCTGATGACTAGCTGCAACTGGATCACATNCTTCATTAGCTGCAACTGGATCACATGAGTGGAGTCTGAAAGGAGCTCAGATAAGGGGAGGAAAATAATGAATAAGCTTCAAAGGTACAGAGCTATCAGAGCTATTTCCAGTTTCCATTATCAGACAAGAGGACAGGTTTTGTTGTTCTTGTTCAGTAGACAGTATGGAAAGAAAATAACTGAAGATCTGGTTGTTTTATCCTTGTTCATGCTACTGAATTGCAGTAGCCAGTACTAAAATGTTGATTCATTAGACAGTAGTTAACTTTTCTAGTCTATACACTACACCGAAAAAGTTAACCTTGACAAAATTAATTTCTTTAAAGCTGTATGAATCAACATTTTATAGTGACATCTGTACACACTGTCACCATGTGAGTGATGAAGGGGCTTGATCTGACACAATCTGTTTTGGTTCTCAGACCATATGTACACACTGCATGATTACAGCTAATGAAGTTTCCACCAGTTGTCCATCCTAGGTATACTCATGTGTCTACATGCTAGTAGGCAATACAAAGTGGATTTCTCTACAGCCATTCTGGATTGGTTTACCTCAACAAACAGAGTCCTGCACAGGCACAAAGAGTGAACAGCTGGAGACCCTTGCATCCACATTACAAGTGGAGCACATTAGAGAGTGCCCTGGTGCGCAGCTTCAACCTTGGTTTCACCTGGAGAGAAAACACTTCATGTGCCACAGTGGTGTACTGGAGTGCATGACACCTGACACCAACACAAGACAAATTCAAACCTGAAAACAACCTTGTCAGTACACAAAATCACTAATGTAGATGCAGCTGTTCCAAGGTTAGGAAGATTAGTGAGGCCGAGCTCAAAAAACAACAGAGCACAAATTTTGAGTTCTCCCTTGAAAAAGATTTTATGCTGATTTTGTTTTCTCTATATGATGAATGTGAAACAAACCCGTTTTCTTTAAGCACTTTGATTTAGCATTTGTAGATTCCCTGTATTCGATTTATAGACTTTGTTCTGGGGTACTAATATTAAGTAATTGTTATTTTGTATATATTATTAGTTATTCCCCCCTCAACAATGCATGGAAAACCAGATCACCAATTGTTGAGTTACCCTGGGCCACTGTTAGCCAACTTCTCCCATTGAACCAAGAATAATTTGGAAGAACTGTTTGATTATGCTTGTGGAAAAAATCTTTGAGATGTTTGTTATGTTCTACCAATGGTAACAAACCTGATACTTTTGTTGTAGGACAAATAATGTGCAATTTGTTGATTGATATTTATGTGGAATTTGTTCCGTATCATGTAAGGCCATTGTTGTATTTACAATATATTATTAAGTGTTTTTAATTATATTCATTAGGACCTGGATAAATGACCATGGAATCCTGGAAAATAAACATTTTAAATGCAAAATTACATTATGTAATTAATATTGAGTTTAATTTCTGTCTTTTTCTTGGGAAAATGTGATAAAAAGCTGAATCATGAGTCTCTTGTCTACAAAAGGACCTCAAACTTTGAAATGTTGCACAGATAGGTATTTTAAGATGATTCCACTCCAAATATTCTGTATAGTTGTTTAAACATACTTTTGCCCAAACATTTTGGGATTTAACAAATATGTTTTGTTTTGCACAGTTAAACCTAAGGAGGGTAGATTCTTGGTTAAGGTAAATGTCAGACCTTTAATAAGTGGATGGATCACCAACTCTCCAGCCAAGCTTCCTTGTTGCTGTCCAGGATTTCAAAAACAGGCCCTTAAATTAGCCCCTTAAATTCATACCTAGCAGTCTGATAGTGTACAGATTTTAACTCCTCAGCATTCAGTAACTTGTACCAACTTAATTCCTAATCTGTGAAATTTTAGCAGTCTTGTCTTTTTTTTTCTGTATGACTGGTTGTTTATTCTAACAGTTTAATCTTTAATTATTAGTGCAAATTTTAATATACCTAGCTGGACTCAATGCAATGTTAAATGTAGAATATTTCAGTTAAGAGAATCAAACCACTTTGGAAGCTCTGGCATAAAATAGAAAGGGGAAAAACAAGAATGCCTTTTAGCTCTTTAAAGAAGCAAATTTTAACGTTAAAAAAAAGTAACTGAAGATCAAGTTGTAAATCTAATGCCATTATAAAGGGCAACGCACAGTACCAAAGATCTGAAATGTTGTCAAAAAAACAAAAAGCTTAGTTCAGTCTTTGTTAGGCCAGAACCTGCAAGTGCTAATTACCTCTGCCTTCAGCTGAGAGTGTATAATAGTAGTTGATAGGCACTTGGCATCTTGCAAGATCCTAGTTCCCTAGGCACACAAAACTTGAAAGGGAGTAGCATTTGGTAAATTGAAAGTATCAGCTTCTGGAAATATAATTTCATCTTAGTCTGATTTTGTTTGTCAAAGAGAACTTCTGACCTACGTGTACTCATGCTGACCTGCACATCTGTGCCAAATCACTATAGAGCCATATAGCTTGACATAGTTAAAGATCCTTTTGACATAGAGACTCAATCAGCTCACCAGTCACATGATAGCTAGATATTACAGGAAGTGGAGTGCAATGTTGGTCTCTGTTACAATATTTATGCTTCTAAATGTCCACTTTGCTGAAGACAGGATATTTATGCTTCAAAATGTCCATTTTCCTGAAGGCAACTTCAAATGAGAAACTGTTTATGAAATAACATAGTTGATAAGAAATCTTGTTGAGATAAAGTGGGAGATGAGTTGAAAATAAGATTAGGTTCTCAGACTTGAAACCCATTTCCATTGCAGGGAATGCTTACTTTTTCAAGTAGAGTATACAGCTCCACGAAGGACCACTGGGAGGATTAGATTCCTTCTAGGGGAGGCAAATTTTTAAGGAATATAATACTGTAAAAAGGTCATTTCTCCATGGTTTTTACTAATGTTTGTGTGTGGATGTTTTAATTTTTATTTCTTCCTTCTATGTCCTCCTTGTCTATGTTGTGTCTCATGACTGTTCTGGATTGTCACTTGCGGTAGGTTTATTTTGCTATTTGGACGCACCTAGTCTAAAGCTCTGATACATATAGTCTTCTGACAGCTCTGGCTCCTCAGCTGAGATTTATATGTAGTAGCTTTGATACACACATCAAGAGGCTGAACTAAATTGATTGGGCATTTTTTTTGGTTGGGTATATATTTGGGGAGAGGCGAGAGGAGAGTGAAAGAAAAGAGGCTGTCATCCTTTCTGTAGTTAAAATGTT
>VZTL01000385.1:0-38824 GCA_013400535.1 Scopus umbretta
TGCTTGTTCTGTGCTGTGAGATGACTGGAACTCTAGCCTTCCTGTCTGCTCCCAAAAAACTAAAAAATATTGCAGGTAATTTGTGCTGGGTATTGATTTATTTTGCTTGTCTTCCTTAGCCCTAGAAGTAGGAAGAAAAGCCTCTGAAACAACCACTAGGATGAAACACAAATGTCTTTCTTAAATTTGCTTATTTGTATTAAAAAAAATCAGCTGTGTGAATTTTTGTTTTTCTCAAATGGTTCCTTCTGTGGGGGGGTATTCTGACTGGGCAGCATGAACACTAGTTTGTGTTTCTTTTGGGAAGAAGGCTATTGTCAGAAGGATAGGAAAGAATTTACTGTGATACTCTCCTGATACACTATTCCACAGTGGAGCATAAAGCTGTTAGATCCTTGCTAATAATGTAGTTCCTGTGACTGTGCAAAGAAATGTCAAAATGTTAATATAGTCATCAAGAGCTCCCATGCTGCCTCAGCTATTTGAATCTATTTCAGAAAGAGAGTTCTGATCAGAGGAACAGTTCCTTACTTGGAGTTTAAATATGCTGTATTTTCCATGAAGGCATTTTGGAGCCTCTGTCTTCCTTCCTAAAGACATAGATGAGGGAACATTTGCCAACTTAAACAACCCCCATTTTCCCTCCTCACCCACGCACCTGCTATTTGTTTCTCTGCTGCTCCATCCTTGTAATTGTGCCATTACGGTTGTTGCTCATTGCCACAAGGGAAGTGGGTGCATAAAGCCGAGGTAGTTTAAGGGAAATGGCAGATAGACAAATGTAATTGCCTGAATTTTCATTTTGGCCAGTATGAATATGCTAATACACACGTATTAAAAGAAAAGCTTTCATATATTTCAGGATGAAGTATGGCCAGTGCCTGGATTTCCAAATGATGTGAAGAGCAGGACCTCTGAACAGCCTGACGCCACCTACCCCTGCCACAATGGGAAGCTCAGTAAGTCCCACTTCAGAGTAGAGAGACTTGTTGTGAGTAACCACCATCACCTCCTGGGTGAGAAATTTTGTCCTGTTTACTGTGTCGTAATTTTATTACCAAATATAATTTCAAGTTTCCTAGACAAGTTCATTAAAAGTTATGTGTTTTGCTATAATAAAAACAAGAATATGTATCATCTTAGCTATAGAGAAATGGTGGTTATTTCCTACATCTAATTGTATTTTGATTGGAGATGAAAATGGACAGTGCTTCCCAGAAGAAAGCTTGACCCTGCACAAGACTATATCAGAGGCAATTTAGGGATTATAGTATGTGTTTTCTGAAATCGTTGTCTGTTATATGGAAAATTCAGTTTTCAGGAAGTCCACAAAATTGGCCAAGGAGGGAAATATTCCACTAGTTTCAGTCATCAAGCAGTTGATTTAGATGAAAGGCCTTGTTGTCTTTGTCTTATGATTTCTGCTTCAGCCTTATTGCTTGTGAGCCATGTATTTATAGTTTGTAGATCTGAAAACAGCACCAAAGTATTGGAAAATTATTTTATTTGGTGTTTCTGTTGTGGTATACTTCGTGCGTGCGCTGCAAAATGTCTCATAGAGCTTACCTGCTTTAAAGACAGAAAGTTTAGACAATGGTTTGAGAAAGCTGAGAGAAAGAAAAAACAACAAAAGCTGCTGCTGCTGTATCTGGTTATCTAGTGCATCCTTTTCAGTGGTATTATCAGGTCCCTAGGACACACCTTGAGTTCTGTTACTCTCTGGAGTTCTCTTGTGGTTGCGTTTGTCTCTTCCTCTCAGGACCCTTTTGACCATCTGTGGCTTGCGGAGAATATGAAAGCTCCTTCCTGTGTCCAAGATCAATAGCTTTAAAAACAGAGCACAAAAAGCCACCAATCATCTTTTCCACCAGGCGTGATTAATTTCTGAAGTGCTTCAGCTAGGTCCCTTTGAAGTTCCATTTCCATTTTTTTTTTTTTTTCCAGCAAGTGTCCAAAACTCAGAGGCTCATAGCCACATGTGTCCTGCAATAGGCTGGGGCTGGCAATGACTCTTCCAGAGTCTATGCTGTTTGGATGTGGGTGGGCCACAGCACTTTTTGGAAAGCTCTCCCATGTCCTGGAAATAAGAATTCAAAAGCCAGTTGAGATGTTTCCCAAAGCACCCTGGCTTCAGTGGAAAGCGGTGCTGCTTTCCTGTCTGAATCTTGGATTAAGAAAAGAAGGAAAAAGGAGGGGGAGAAAAATAACCAAACAGCCCCTCTACAAACTTAAACTGAATGTGGTTCAGTTCCTCAGCTCCACTCTAACTAAATAAGAAAGTGACTGAGAGAAGCTACGTCCCCACAACCACCTCCTCTCTATGTGAGTAAATAAGACATTCCAGCAGTTCTGAGGCTGGGACAGTGGAAAGATTTTAAAAAAATAATAATAATTTTTTTTTTTAAAGTTACTAAGCGATCCACAAACCCACCTGGTCTCTCTTCCTGCCTCTGCTGCACTCCACAGCAACACTGAGGGCTGCTATTGCTACAGCATTACTTGCAGAAGGAGAGATTACATGTAAGGTGTGTGAACTGATTCCCTGGAATTCTTAAACTACATGAATGCAACACTGTATTCTTCGCAAGTACCAAAAAAAATGTTCTGCAAAATGGGTGATGTGGCTTTCTCAAAAATGAACATGCCAGCGTATCAGCGTGGATACGTACATAAGCCTCATGAGCCTCAATGTTGCTTTCAGTTGTATTTGGCCAGAATTGTCTAATATGTCTTTGGCACTCAGAGGTGTGCACTTGTATACAAGCCATTGATGGCTGACTTGTAATTGATTGTTGCTCAGCCTGCAGGTACGAATAAACATATGCATACATTTCCTCCTTTGCACAGATACATTTCTAATGGTCAGACTTTGAAAATGTGTTATATTGCATGTGTGTATCAAAAAAATACGCTATTTTTGTAAGACTGCCACTGAATGCTAGGTAAGGAAGGCATCTGTCATCTGTTGCCAGGAGGTCCCTGTTTGAAAACAGGAGTTGGCCATCATTTATTTTTAATATACTGGATTTGTTTATTTTTTGTTCATGTGCATCTCAGTCATAACCACTTCTGGCTGCTACAGAAATACTGAGGCTCTACGAGAAAGTCTGTTTTACTTCATTTTTGCAGCATTAGTTAGGTTGGAACTGAAATGTAATGAGGAAGCTTGAGCTGGCAAGGTTTCTTACCTAAATGTATCAGCTTATGAATTTCTGGGCATCTGTGCTCGGTATGAAGCACCTGCTCATGTAAGGTATGTTCTGTAAAGATTGGCTGATGGCCCAATTGGAAAGGAAGAATTCCCACATTTAAAAAAAAAATACCTGTTGAAGGCACAGCGGTGAGCAAAGCAGCATGTGGCTCTACAATACACAGGAATAACAGGGATGGGAAGAAAGTATCTACAGCAGGAAAAGAGAATTGTACACAAGAAATTAAATGTTCTGTAGTGATTAAGTAAACTGCTAATGTGCAAAACAGAGGAAAGAGGTTTCCTCTGTGTTTCTGGAGGTGTGAAATGCATTGTGTGCTGTCTCTTGAGGGTGACCCACTTATAAGGCAGTTGAATGATGACAGTAGACTTCAGTGCGGCTAAAACTAAATAGATACAGCTGTAGACATTTTCAGAAAAGAGAATCTCCCAGGAAGTAAGTCTGTTAGGGAATCCAGACCTTGGTTTTAGTTAATACTGGATGCAGGTTCCCCTGATCTTCCTGGAGATGTGTGTTTGTCAAACTGAGTATAAAAAATTATGCTCCATTGAATCTGTTCTCCCTTGTTTCTCTCTCATCCATCACATATAAGGAGGCTGTTTCTGTTGTATCTTCTAAGATTGCTTTTCATCTCCTAGAATGGGATGAATTCTCTGTTCTCTGGGCACTTCATGTCCCAGGGTTTCATATCTAATGCTCGTCCCTCTGGTGTCTTCTTCATTGTGGCTGGACATTATGGGGAAATCATGACCAATGTGATTTGGAGTATACACACAAACTGGGGTTTTCAAGTCCTTGTAAGATTCAGGTGGCAAAAGACAGCCTTCACTGAATAATGATAAATAATATATAAATATTTTTAAAAATTTTCACATAAAAATGAAAAAAAAGTATTAGTCCTTATATTGGACTTTCATGTGCTGGTCACCCTTTTGTGTGAAACAAAAGTCTCCTGCCTGATGGTCCCCAGTCTCTGTCCAGAATTTCATGCAGCTGATATGATATTAATTTGGCTGATATCCAAATAATGGCTTGAAGTGAAATTCTGTCCTCAAGAAAAAAAACGGCAGCCTTGCCAAGGCAAGGATTGTCACTGAACCATCTTATGGATTCATTGCTTAGGAAAACATGTGATTCACAAACTAGGCATTAGTGCAGAGACCATTTGAAACCATCAGTTCCAATTGGTTTGCACTCTCCTAGTTTCAAAACAGGCATGTGATTTTTCTGTCCTGATTTGGAAGTGGAGGAAATATTTGCTTCTGGGGCTGTAACCTTGTATTAAATACCAAGTTTAATTCTAATGCAAATACTTACAGATGAGTTATGACCCCCTAAGGCTCACCGAGCCCCCCTTGAAAAGAGTGGGGCTGTTCATTTAGAGAGTGGGTATGTTAGTCTTTAGGAAACAGCTTCCAATACATTTATTCCCCTCCTTTTCCTTGTGTGCCATACAGATACTCCTTAAAGTGTCTCTTGCATAATAGATTTTATTGTTAGCTGTCCATTTACTGCAAAGGCATTCTTGCACGTTCTGCAGCAACTCCTGGCAAGGAATATGGGGTACAAGTGCTTGTGCTTATGCTGAAAATTGTAGGATATTTTAAGGGTTCAGTCTTTTCCCTGTGATGCTCCATTGCTGTATGGTTCTTTTTCTGCTATTTTCCTCACAGCTTATGTTCCTGTGCTTCAGCCCATAGAATGTGGAGGTTGGTTTGTCTCATTAGGACTGAGGACCTAATTCACAGCTAGAGGCATCTTTTATGGCTTTTTTATATATTATTTTGCCCTCTGTGCCAGAGCAACATGAGCACAGTGTGTGAGATTCTGCCAAATCAGAGTGGCAGCATTTCCCCCATCTGCCAAGTGATGAAAGGTGAAGGTGGCAGAATATTAGGTCTAGCATTGGTTGCTTGGATGATATTTGTTTAATATAATGAATAATTTTAGACCTGCTTTTTTTGGGGCCTTTTTTTTTTTTTCCCCCTGTCTGCTTTCCTCATCTGTTACAGGTATTTCTTTCCTTTTTTTGGGGTGGTTTATGGATGAAGCTGTAGTCTCAGTGAAGTTAGTGAGAGTAGAGTTTCATCACACCCACAGAAATTATGGTTGGTGGTGCACTGTTTCTGTACAAATGTTTCACGGAATTTGTAGCCATTATATTAAGCTGCATTTTCTCCCTGAATGATTTTTAAATGGTTGGCAAGAGAGGATTTCAGGCCTTTCAAATCTCACCCCACCCCCCAGTACAATTAATGTTGCTGTTGAACATTTTGGATGGAAAAATAATGCTAAAAAATTGCTTTGAGAAACTATAAATGTAAAGATTTTCCCTGTGGTTCTTCAGTATCTTTATCTTGTGCCTGGGAATGCTATTTTGGATAGTTGTGTGAAATGGTGGGTTTTTTTCCCCTCTGTAAACAATCTATTTCCTTCTTGTGGAGAAAGAAGCTGTGCAAAAAGAAAGGAGATGAAGAGAGGGCTGCTTCGCTGTGTGGGTTAGGTGATGGAGTGCTAATATTGGCATATACATAGGTCTGTCTTTTATTTGTGGCTAACTGAAGCGCATTGTGCGTATGCCTCTCTAAGGCAGTGTCTGCCTTTGGCACAAGAGCTCCCTAATATTCATGAAACTTATAAAGCACATGAAGATACATTTCTTTCTCTCCTTTCTCCCTTCTTTTGAAACCTTAAGGTGTTGACTGGTGGCTCACTATAGCACTTAGTATGTTACCACCCATTCACACCTCTACTTGTCTACTGTCCCCACCTACTCTCACACTTCTCTTGCTGTAATGATGTGTTGCAGAAATAAATTGTGTTGCACAATGAATGCGTAGAAAGAACAAGGGGGTATTTAAAAGCTGAGAAATAGAAGAACTGGTGTGGAAAGAGAGAGGGAAGGAAGTGCTTTTGGCACATTGAGCTGGTAGTGTGTTATAATTCAAGCTAGATGACTGCTGTGCCGGCGTGATTATAACATTCATTTGAACCCTGGAAGTTGAATTTAGCAGGAAGGGATTGGAAAGCCCTGGGCTTGGGGTGCTGCTTGAGAGTTTGCAAGACCAGGGTGTTGCTTCTCTGCTTTGTGCTAGGATCTGTATGAAAAAGGAATGCATTTTTCCTTTGGTTTGGGGCTTGGGTTTTTCCCCCACTCAGGTCTGTACCCAAAGAAGGTCTTGCACAGGTACTGCTGAAACATGGATCCTTAAAAATCCCGCTCAGCACCTTGGAGATTTTACTTTCTTTTCCATGGAGTGAGGGAAGAGAGACTTTCTGAGAGAGAGAAATTAGTTGAAATAAACATTTAGCGTTTCAGCCATGCAATTGTAAAACTTTCCCATAATTTCACATCTCTTTGGGAAGATTGTGCCCCTTGATCACATTTTGAATGAGCCAAGGCTGTGCTTTGTATTCACAGCAGGACCGGACACCAGGCAACTTTTGCATTCCGTGTGCAAACCTCCTTTGCTCACTCCTTGGAAGCTGGTGCTGTGAGAGATGGCACAAAACTTTATTATTTTCTTTCCAATTTTGTTAAATTTCAGTGAGCTCACAATTTGAAATGATGGCTTGCCCTTAAAGAGCTGGTTGTATTTGACAAGTGTGTGGCAGTACTTCATTAATTACAAGCAGTCCTTCCCAGCGCAACCTCAGTTAGGTAGAATATTTGTTCAGCGCACATAATTATCTCTCTGTCGTTCTCTCTCTCGTATTGATTCATGTGGAAAAATATGATTAAAACATGAACATCTACAAATGATTCAGAATAACAAGAGAGGAAAGGCCATTGTTTTTTTGCACTGACTATACCAGATTACTATAATTACAGCTCAATGGTTATACATTTCTCTGTGCCCCCCACAAGACTGTATGCTCCTTCACAGGCCCAATATACCATTTAAAAGTAGAAATGTTTAAAAGAAATATCCTCTTAAGGATGTTTCTTTGACCCATTAAGAACCTTTACCTTGGCACTTGTACATGTAATCTCTGGCATAAGGTCATGCAAAGGGGGGGGTGGGGATAGGAAAAGAAACACCAACCCTTCAGACATCTGTTCTGGTGTTTCAGCCAAGAACGGGAGGGAAGGCTGTGCCAGTTTGGCAGCCGCTTCTGCAGATTGCAGTCGGCTTGCTTTTGATGCCAGCGTTAATAATGTGGGCTTCCCACTGAGGGGGTGGCACTGCCAGATTCCTAATTAGAATCCACTAAGAGCAGCAAAAGGTGAAGTGGTCATTTCTTTCCACCCCCCTTGTCTTCAGCTCTTCTCCTCGTAGATTTGTTTAGCCTCATTTTTATTTTTGCCACTTAGCCCAATAGAGAAGGGTGGGGCTGCAGGGTCCTGTGTGCTCTTGCCTTGATCTCAAATTAAACAACTGGAAATTTTGATGTGCTGAACCCCTCAGGAAGGCCTGATTCACCATGGTGTGTGTGGAGATGACAGAACTAATTTCACACTTCATCCATTGTGCACAGTGGGTTCACTTCTTGTTTGCACTTGCAGCTGGTGCAGACTCCTAAAACAGGACATTGTTTACCTCTTCTATTTTGATATGGACTACATTGGAAAAGCCTAGTTCAGAAGGCAAAAACATGTCATGTATATCCCATTGGCAGTTCTTGCTTTCTCTTAAGAGGCTGTAAGTACTATTCCAGAGGTCTTGTTTGGTCCTGAATAGCTTCAGGCCACTTCATGGCCAGATCAGGATCAGCTGGATGATTTGGAGATCCTTGAAAAGGTTCTGGCAACTGAGGCTGAGAAATAATTGCATTGTAGGATTGTTGGCATGAAGTGTTGCTGATATGGGTGTATGTGCCTATGTCCTCTGGGAGGACAAGCCTGGAAGCAGGCAGGACATGGAGGCGCAGCTTGGAGACCAGGCCAGAGTAGCACAAGCCAGCCTGAGTGTACTGTGGCCACCCCTCTCAGATGGGGTGGTGGCGCTTCCCAGGAGCTCTGTTGTGAAGGAAAGGATGGCAAGTTTGATGGAAAGTGGAATAACAGTTTTCAGGATAAAGTGTTTTTTGTTTGTTTGTTTTTTCTTTATTTTCCTCCCCTTACACTTCTTCTTTTACACTTTTTACTTTTCTTAAGAAGGGGCCTTGTAGAAGTTTATTACAGATTTATTATAAATATCTCCCTGGTTACTTGAGGAAGGAATGGAGTTAGTTGTATGAAAAATGCAACTTGCAAAATGTGGGCCAAAGAGTTCAGCAGGAATTGCAGCCCTGAGCCTGAAGTGGCCGTCACTGGAGCCCTCATAAGTACTGTGTGGCACTTTTTTCTTGACATGAAACAGGGTATTTAGCCTTTGCTTTTAAGGTTTTGAGTTGCAAACCTGGAACTTGGGCTGCACAAAGTTGCTTATGAATCAGAACTGAAGAAAACGGAGTCCCACAAAACTTTGCCAGCTGAAATTTCTGACTTTTTGTTGGCTTTACCTATAATTTGCTGTTAGAAAACTGCGATCAAGTTTTAGTCTGACCCAGAAGTAGCCAACTAATCAGCAGCTTTTCTATCACCTGATTAAATGAAATCCTTCATTCTGTCCTGCCTTTTGATCAGTACTGCAATATGATGCATATTCCAGTAATTGTGAATGCAGAACAATGAATCTTCTGCCAGAAGTATTTTAACACAACTGCACTGCCCACTGCAAATAACATTTGATTAGCTGACCTTGATGATGGAAGGGAAATTCTCTTTCTTGATGTCCATGAAATACTTACCATGAGCCAGTAAATACCTTCTAGTTAGCACGTTATTTCAGTTCCTTTCTATTTACATCCTATAAAAGAAAACAATGCCAACTCTCTTTTTGGCTTAACAAGGATGTAATATTTATAATAAATATTTTGGAAAATTCCTATAACATATGTATGGATATAAATGAGAAAGAGCTGAAATGCTGAAAAAAGTCCAGGTTCCAGACAGGGTGAGACAGAAAGGGGGAAAAAAAAAGATATTCTTCAAGAGAGCAGTATATCTTTTTGTTTGGTAATATGGTATCCATGTAATGTCTCTGAAATGGCCACAGTTAAAGTTCATGCTACATTAGGAAAGCAAAGTGTTTTACACTGAAACTTAATAGAAGTCAATTGTGTTTGAAACATCTGATGCAGAAATAAAACACCTTATGTTTTATGGGAGTGAGGAGCTGCATATTTGGCACTCGTTCTTCTTTCTGAACACGTGTGCTCTCTCTATCAGTTTGAGATAATCCAGGTCTGGCTCCTGCCCAGTCACTCCTCCTAACCAGAATTACGCGAGACGTGCTGCGCTCCCTGCACGCGCACTCCTGCGCACACACACTCCCTCTTGAACCACAAATTAACTTGAATGAGAATTAGCTGGCATCTTTTACAAATCCTCTGCCTTCCAAGAGAGCATTATTAACGATGGATATTTCTTCCTTCGTCACTGTGATATTTTTCACTTGGGAAGAGCTTGGGTTTTTCCCCTATATTTTTGCTGTTACTCAATGGTTTCTTGATGTAAACTTCAAACTTTTGAAGCTCACATCAGAGTACAATCTATGTAGGACTGCTGTTGTTTTGTTTGATCTGCTTACCTAGGCAAACAGGAAATGTAGCTTCACTGAAAAAAACACTCTATTTTATAGATAGGTATGGTTATGAATTGATCCTCCAATTGAACTAAGTTTTCTTGTGGACATCTTCCAACTTCTGTTGCTGCTTCCACTCAGTTACATACTTATTTTCTTGTGCTTCTACTTGACAGGCACAGATTTTTACATTTTTGTATTCAAACTGAAATGTGATCCTATGTGATCCTTTTCTGCATTAGATGTATGCAGGCGTTCACACCTCCAGAGTGCAGGAGGATCTAAACACAGGGAGTTAATCTGTGAAAATGTAATCTATAATTTACAAATATTAATGCATTTCTGCACCGTCTTCCTTCTGAGGACCTGAAGGTGAATTGGATTAGCTGTTGCAATATCCTGTTTGGTAGATTAGTTAGGATTTGGATTTTATGACAAGATTAATGTTTTGTTTCTACAAGGTTATATGAGAAGTCTACAACAGAACTGAAAATAATAACCAGAACTCTAAAACCATGGTTTGGTGCTTTTACTATTGCTTCATACCTCCTCCCTTTAAATTTGACAGTGTTTTCACTGGGAGCAAGTAGCAAACTTTATGCAATCGCATACGTGTTTTAGATGCAAGGAAACTCAGTTACTCAATAACTTTAAGTAAATGACGTGTTTGTTTCTTAGGTGAGCTAATGGGTGAAAATTTGTAAGACTCTCTGTTACCAGTCAAAAAAGATGAGAAAATGTGAGCTCATCAGCCACAGTTAAGATTATATACATTTAGTCAAATCTTTCTCAGTAATCCTTTTATTTTTTAATATAAATCTAACTTTTGTTGGAAAATCAAACTGAAGTATTTTGTTTAATAAATTCTCATTTTTGTTTACTGACAGGAACAGAACACTTTTTATTGGGAGACTTATATATTAACTTGTTTTGTACAGCTAAGAGTGGTTAGACCTAGCAACACGTTCTATGCTTTCAGTGTATTTTAGTTTGCTATTAAGGATAGAATTAGGATAGGCCCTTTGAAATTCACATATTCTGCATTAATTATGTGAGTTTCTGTCTTGACTTTTCCAACTGATGGTGTGTTATTGGAAAACAGGATTTATCTAGAGTCTTGTTCTGTGCAAGAAATGGAGATCAGGTTGTTGTATTTCATTTACCAGTATATTAAAGCATATTCTCCTAACAGCTATTTCAAATAAATAAGAATCGGTCAGTCTTATACTATTTTATACTATGCCAGTTTCATAAATAGGAGAACAATATGTTTTGTGAAACAGTCTAAAGTGTGTGGAAAACCTAATCCCAAAGGGGAATGTGTTAAAGCAGTGAACTTTTCATGTCAAAATTTTAAACTCTGCTCTAGTGTTACCTTTCCTAGGGGATTAATTTCCATAGTGCTGAAGCTGTAAGTCACCTTCCGTTACCATGCTTTGTTTTTGTTGGCCCTCTTGGAAGTTTTCCTTTTTCTTTTGCAAGACTTTGGTAAGTATGTGAAGGCAATCTGGTTAGCTGTGCATGAGAATGTGAGGAAGGCAAATCTGTCCGTAAAAAGGAATGAGTATTGTTCTGCATACTTGAGTAGTACCTTGTATAGTAAAATATTTGTCATGAGTAAAGAAATAGACTTTGCTCCAGAAAGAGTTAAGTGCTGAGCACAGAGCTGGAGAGGAAAGTGTAGAGCCGGGATAGAGTGTAGAGCTGTATTCTGAAGGCTAGTCCTCTCTGAATATGTCAAGATTCACAAGTCTACAGCATGAAATTTCTTCTTGGTTTTAGCTATGGCTGCTCCAAGCTTTGAGCAATTATTTGGGTATTTTTTGTAACACAAGAATGATTCAGTCTGGGGCTTCCAGCTTTTCCATTTCTATCCTTATTTGTCCATTTCTTTCTTTTTTTTTATAAGAACAACTCCAAAATAAACAAGGAAATTAAATAATAATAACCCCCGCTATGTTCATGCAAATTTAAAGTCATTTGAATCCACAGCATAAGGCAGGAAATGCAAGTTTTCTCGCATAGAAAACAGGTGGTGGTGTGGCTAAATATCAGTCCTACCTAAGTTTTCTCAGTATTTTTCCTAAAAGCACAGTTCTTGGCATTTTAGAATTAGATGGATATCTGGTCCTCCCAGATGGAAGAGAAAATTTAGGAACTTGAGCAAAAATAGTGATTTATTGAAAATAACACATGTTACTATTATTTTAAAATTGATTTTTTTTTTTTTTCTTTTAGATTAGCTCCATGACCTTTAAGTCCTGAGTCCTGGTTTTTGAATGCTCAGTCCTGGAGTAATCTGAAGTGGAAAGCCATTCCTGGTAGGGAAGACTGACCCAAACACCTCAGTTCTGCCACGGTGTATGCTTTGTAAGTGGGCCCAGTGTAAAAGTGAGATTTAATATTGCCATGTGCCAAAAGCCAGAGGAAGAGACACATTCACTGGACAGTCTGGGCTCTCAGTGCACTCACTGGGACAGGAGTCCTTCCTTCCCTTAAACTCCTTGGACATATGGTCAGCTTATGTGTCAGCCCTTGCCCCGCCTCCCCAGGGGCCGCTGGCTGGGGGTGAGGAGATGCGATGGCCCTGCAGCTGGCGAACATCCGTGCTGCTGTCAGCAGCAACTACCAGCCTGGAGCACACTCTGCTCCTGTGTGCAGAAAAAGCCAAGTCCCAGCGTGGTTCCCTGGCCCAATCTGTTGAAGACAGTAAGTGTCCCTGAGCAGGGAGCTTTTGTCTTTCCTCCCCTTGATCATACTGACACAACTGATAACTGGAAGTACATTTCATGTATGATGTCTGTGGAATTCATACAGCAGTGCAGACCTTAGTGTTTCTTGGCTCTTTCGAGTTTTCAACGTTAGCTTTGCATTCATCTAGGACACTCTATCTCTTCCCTTCATCGCTGCAGTTGCAGTATGGCAGGAAATCTTCTCTTTTGGGTCCAGTCATCACTGTCTCCTTCTTCCTCTTCTAGCCCCACACATGAGCAATCCTGTTCCTCGATTGCTATCTAAATTGTCCTTATCGTATGCCAGACACTGAAAGAGCTGCAAGGCATCGTATCCTGCAGGGCAATGCCAGGCACATAACATATGCTAGACATCTACAGGCAGATGGGGTTGGTTAGGGCCAGTGAAGCATGAAAAAACAGGGGCTTTGGTAGGAAGAGGCTAAAGAACTTCAAAAACTGGTTGAATGCCATATCCCAAGCAGTGTTAACAGCTCATTAACATTCCCTGCAGGGCTGGCAGGTCAGCACAGGAGGTCAAAAAAATTAAGAACTATTTTCTTAAGAAAACAGGAGGTAAAGAGGGTTACATACATACAGCTGGTGTAGGATACAATGTAAGGATTGGTCTGAGAGAAGGCAAAGGGGAATGCTTCATCTCAATCTCTGCCTGCTTAACTAGGACCAGCCATCTGTCCATTTTCTACCTGGGATTCTCCTCATGCTGAGCTGAAACTTGCTTTATTATTCAAAAGCAAACTTGCCCAATGGCACAAGATGTTGGGAGGCAGCTGATTTGTGACCTAGCCAAAGACATCGGGAGGAGGGAGCAAGGTTTTCCTTTGAACCAGGCTCTGTAAGCATATGGTAGGCCTTGTACTTCAGGACGTGATCCATATGCTACTCTTCAGTGCCCATATGCTTTCTATATTTTCCGTATTTATTTATTTTAATCAGGATTGAGTCTGTGATCTTGATTTTCCTTTTGCTGCTGGCTGTAATTACATTTGGTTGTGCTACTGGAGGTAAGGCAATGAGGTTAAAAATGAACACCAGAGTGTTCAGTTGTGTCCTTTTAACCTTGTCTTGTCCTGTGCGTTTTGTGCAGAGAATTGTATTCCGGGTTAACGATCTGTAATGCTATTAGTTTACATTTCTTCTTCTTGTTGCAGCTTGGAAGTGGAGTTTCATTGACTCAGGGTCAGAGGAAAGACAAGCTCCAACAATAGGATTCTACAAACATTAACTGATATTCACTGTTTCTTGTTGGGTTAGAGGCTATAAATCAGTGTATTCTTATTTCACTGGAAAAAGCAATGGAATTGAGAAAACAACTCCAGTCTCTGTCTTCAACAAATGTGGTAGAATTTGAGCTAAGCTAGTTAAGATTTATAGGTACAAGGAAGCACTATCAGCCACTCTCTTTATCTTCGTTACTAATACGGGGATATTGTGGCTTCAGTAGGGCACTATTTCCCAGTCTCTTCAGCTGAACCCTTGCTGTTATATAGGCTACACGGTGGTGACAGACACTGCTCCTTAGGTCCCAAACTGAGTGAGAACAGTACTGTTTAGAGCCCACCTCTGCCCTGCAGATCTGAGTGCAGAGGGGTCACTGCAACCCGGGAGTATTAACCTGCCCCAAACCAAGAGGAGCAATAGCTACTGAACATAACAGTGGGGCTGTCCTGGCCCACTGTAGCTGTGTCCAGGGTCCAACCTCACTGTAACTCCATTACTGCCTGTTCCCTCCTCCTACACTCTGGCAGGGATGGCCCTTGTGTTCCTACAGCAGAGAGCAGGAGTAAAGGGCTTTTGGAGTAGCAAGACACACTTTTTAATGTGTCTAGCTCATATGCGTCTACAAAAAATCCACCATGTGCTAAAACAAAGTATTTATAGGAACAACAGATATTCAGAAAAAAATGAAAGTGTGGTCTAAAAAGAAGTACATTTTCATGCATTTCGTTGTTCAGCCTGCAAGAAGTCTTGCTTTCACGCTGCCTGCTGGAGGGTCAGGGCTGAAAACAGAAAGTCATTTCTCACAGCCAAAGGGCTTTATGGCCTAACTGTTTTAACCATGTGCTTTTTGTTTTCTTGTGAACCTGCTAAAGAAGTAATAGTCAAATCTGATTTCTTTTTAATTTCCTCATCTTTATCCTTATAGAAAAATAACTCCTGACAAAATAATTCCTCTTTGGTTTTGTGATATTGGGGCAGGGGGGTATTTTTTTCTGTGGGAAAGAACGCACTATACTATGGGTCTAGCGTAATGAAAACATGCTCTTTTGCGGATTCACACCAGTAATTAAGTGCATATTCCTCACTTTTCATTGCACACAAATAGCAAATGAGCAGATTTGGTATATCCTGCATGAAGTGATAACATCTGCATATTATTGGGGAATATTTAAGTCCTTTATCATTGTATAGTAACCCACATTAAGATTATTTGGAATCGATGACAGTTTTGTATGAGCAAAAGCTATGCTCTGGCTTCTTGAAGGCTTTATCGTTGACATGTTTTACCACCACAAAATTCTGAGACGGTAAGAAGATCCTATGATGTCAAGGACTTGGGACAAGACAGGAGCTTTCTTGCAAGAAGAACCATCTTAAATCTTCATTTAAATCTTGTGTGGAAAAGTTTTCAGGTAAGAAATAGTTAACAATATTCATCCGTAAATACTTTTTGATTTCATATTTATTATTACTGGAGAATTGGAAGTGTTTCAAAATATTGCATGAAAACC
Source organism: Scopus umbretta (assembly GCA_013400535.1). Classification (NCBI taxonomy): domain Eukaryota; kingdom Metazoa; phylum Chordata; class Aves; order Pelecaniformes; family Scopidae; genus Scopus; species Scopus umbretta. The sequence goes on from VZTL01000385.1 coordinate 15,267, forward strand.
TATTGTTTCTGATCTTAAAAGGAAGCAGGATATATTATAAACCTTGCAGGAGAACCTGCTTTTGTGAGAATTTGGAGATCCTTTTTGAGAATGAAGCTTTAGAAAGAAAACTATTCAGGAACTTTGTGCTGAAGGCCTTTTGGTAGAAAATAAAGTCTTTAAAAGTCAAAGATTTTTGCAAGGGAGGTATAACATGGCCCTTACAGGAGAGAGGGAGCCATGCAACATTGAACTGCAACTCTTGTAAGATGTTACAGTGTTTGAAGAAGATGCACTTCTGTGTTGAATGGAATCTAAATGGCTTCTATGAAGGGATATTAAAATGCTTTGTATTAACAACAACAATAAATTTCTACTTTCTCCAGTAAAAATCGTAATAGGACTTTCTGCTCTACCATTTACCCTTAAAAAATATTTTAATTTTCATCTCAATTAGGAAGGAAAATCAAATGTATAAATACTGGAGTTTCCATAGCACATGAATTCCAGTGTTTCATGAACTCCAGTTAGGAAAGATAGCCTATGAACAGAAAATGTAGGAAAGGATCCGAATTTCAGACCTTCCAAGATTCAGTCATTTCTCTACTTTAGAACTTAGATCGTCGCATTAATATAGGGTCTCATTTACTCATTTTAACACTTCTGTGAGTCATAGAATATAAACCAAATCTTTTAGATTATCAGAAGATAATTCGCTAGGCAGTCTTTCCTTTCTGTCATAAGCAGCTGGGGAATGTGACAGCTTCACCCGGCTTTTCCACCATGGGGAGTTATGCTCTGCTTTCTTAACCTGTGCAAGCCTCAGGCTGCTTTCAAATCAATTGCTGATAATGATGGTAATTATTGCTCTACTGAGGCTTAAATGACAATCTTCCTTATAGTTTTGGAAAGAACATCGTTATCTTACAGCATATTCTGAAAAAAAAATCACATTTTAACTGTCCTGGAGAAGCCATGGAAAGTACCTGTGTGTTTTATGGCAAGCCTTGGTTGGGATTTTCCAAGCACAAGTAGACAATAGAGGCCAAAACCAGTCTTGACTGAATTTTAAGAATCCATGTGAGGCAGGGTATGTCCTTGATACAAAGGAGAAATAAGCAAGATCATGAGTGTTTTCTTGAATGTGTTGCTTGCACGCTGAGCAAACTGTGTTATTGGCCAGGAGTTCTTTGGCATTCTGGGCTCCAGGTAAGCAGAGAACAGAGTAACACCTGCATGTACAGCCTCAGGGAAATCCATCTTCCTTGCCCACCCTGAAAAGCTGGAACTGGGTAAGAACAGGGGAAGGTCTGAGACCTAGAGCCCATCTCTCTGGATGGGAAGTACTGTAATTTTCTCTTTGTTCTCCCAGTGAAATTTCAGTGCATCTGTCATTATCTCTCCTTTCACCATTTAAATGATAAGAACAAACATCTGAAAATGTCTCCTGCATCTTACAGCAGTGAGCTTTGATTCACACTTCCTTTAATTCACTGCTGTGAAAAATGGGCTGGCATCCTACTGTGAATTTAAATACTCCCAACCCAGGAATAAATGGATCCCATGGCTCATTTATCTTTCAGCTATTAATTAATAGTGGTTAATTGTAGTTATGAACTGCAGCATTCCAGTCTCCAGCATCCATACATTTTATTTAATATATTCTGATGAAGGTGGAGTCAGCGAGTCAGAGAATAATTAAAACAGTGCCTTGCCATCAGCTTCTTACAAAATTTCAGCTTCCTCATGAATTCATAAAATAATTACATCTATCTCTGTAGAAAGACAGTTGCTTTGGGACTGAAGCATAGCAAACCCTGTGAGAAGCTACATTTGAACACAGTACTCATCTGCCTGTCCTTGATGTCACAGACTAACCTCTTACTACCTTTCCCAGCTTTGCACTAATGGAATAACATTGCCCATCTGCAGGCCTTGTTCTAGAATCCAAGGCTGAGAACCGTCTCAACTCTTACTTCTATCCCTCCTTTATGCAAAGAAATAGTTGATAATATGAGTAGGGCAATCCATGTCTGTGAGTCTACAGCTGGAGATAATTCCATGAATGCTGCTTCTGTATTAACTTTCTGAAACCTGTTCCTACCCCAGAAAGGATGGCTCATAGAACAGGGCTGGGACTGTAGTTTGCTTAGATGGACAGCATTTTCTTAATTCACAATTCATGTTTTCTTTTTCTGGAGACATGTAAATAGTATTTTTCTGTGCTTTTTCAAGATTTTATTTATTGGTGTTTTAATAAGTAGATTTTAGGCTGACTTTGGTTTCAAAGCTAACCCCCCAAGTTTTATTTTGAGTGTAGACCTACATTTGAGTCACTTTATATAGCCCTAGGCAAAGTGGGGGTCCATGAAGACTGTCAGGTGTTAAGGCACATACATTGCAATCTTCATAGGGCTGTTTCCTGAGAGACTTCCTCCTGAAGGCAGCTATTGTTTGTTTAAGAAAAAGCCATATCCACTCTGCTCTCAGTGGCATCCTGAAACATACTTGCAACACAGAAAAAAATGATTACTCTGAAACTGATTTAATGATAAAGCTTCCCCCCACCCCTCATAAATGCTTGTGGCTGAGCTCTGGCAGAGAGATGTCCTGTTGGAAATTGAACTTCATTCATCTGTGCTCTGGTGGGAACCCTGTGTTCAAAATAAACATGCTAGTGCTCTTTGAAGTTGTTTGCTCATCAAAAGCACAGTTACTTTGTTTGTGTTATGCTTGATACTCCCATGAGATGTAGTTCAACTTATGGTATAAAACCTTGGCAAGAGGAAGGCAGTTTTAAAAAAAAATCCCCCCCAAAATAAAACAAAAAAAACCTTTACACTGCTGGGAAGGTGGGAATATTGTCCTCAGAGTCCATCATACATTACTTTTCATAGTATTGACGGATTTTACTTGTACTTTTTCCATCATTTATAAGAAAAAATCTTCCTCAAGCCTCCAATGCTTTTCTAAGTATTTTGGGGTAACTTACAAGTAAAATCTCTTGAGATTTTAAACTGGGCCAGAGACTGGTCTGTTAATAAGATGGTAGTCACTTCTTTTATGATCTTTGACTGCCATTGCTATAGGAGTGAAAATCCCCCCGTGGGAAGTCAATCGTTCGCTCCTTCTTTCTCTGCATCCCATATGCTGGAAGTTACTGATGTACCTTTGGTGGTAGCTTTCAGATGGTTTAATTTCCTTCTAGATTTGAAAATGCCCTTATATCCATATTCCATGCTAAGTGAAATACATGTCACAATTAGAGCATCAGGAGGCATCATGGAAACATGGCAGGATGGGAATAAGTACCGTTCATAGTGAAGGCGTCATCCATCCTCACATGAGCCTGGATACATGCACAAGTATTAATGACTGAAGGTATTTGAAATGTATTTTTATCAAGCTCATATGGTTTGTTGCAGTTTTGTGCAAAGAGAAGTGTTTGATTCCACTGGCTCCCAAACTTTTGGAGCTGAACTTTAAATAGGAAAACTGTGTCTGTCCCTTACCTATCTTCATCTCATGGACCCAATATGGGTCCCACTAAGCTTGGGTTTTGGAAGCACAATGTGCTTCATCTGCAATATGATTGTTCTCACAACTGAGGATTCACTCCACTGGCTTGTAACTTCTCTTCTCAAGTTTTTTTTTCTGATTCAGACTTACCTGGAGCTTTCTAGGAACCTTCTCTTGTGAACTGTGGCATCTGAGTTGCAAGGACATAATTTCCTGAGGCTGACAATTTAGTTTTAACAACTTAATGGAATTTGAGTTCTAGCAAGTTTTGCTAGTGGTGAACGGTAGTTTAGACCTTTTTTTCCCCTGACCATAAGTTAAAAAAAAAAAAAAACAACCAACAAAAAAAGTTTTAGAAATAAGCCATAATTATGAACTGCTTGCTCTAAAATGTAAATTCATAAGGTTTGTGCAGATATAATCATATAATCTCCAAGTGTGACAAATCTGTAAGTACTGGCAATTTATAACAAGAACTGTACCATATACATAAACATGTATATTTATGTATATTCTTTACAAGTGGGTAAAAATGCATTCTGAGCAGTCATAGCTGAATGAGTGAAGTTTGTCATGACTTGCTAAATGCTCAAAGAGAATAGGAAAGGAATATGACTTATTTTTCTTACAGTGTGCTTTGTTTTTCTTTGAGAGCGGTGTTATATTCCATCTGTCTTTCTAGTCTTCACTAATGATAATTGATACATATGAAGAAGTACTGGTAAAATAAATTTAATTTTAAGCTTCTGCATTGCCTCCTGAGAATCTTAAAGTAATTTGCTTTTAGGAAAGAATTAAAGAAGGATGCCACTGTTATGAAAATAGCCATCATTGTAACGATGATAATTTTTTAAAAGGTGAGACAACTAAATGATAGAAAAGCTAAGCTCAGGATTTTCAGAGCACTTTAAGTACATAATTTTTGTGGTTGCTTGCTTTGAAATTGCTTAATGTAGTCATCTAAAATTCATGGCTCCTAAAATCACTCCATGGAGTCACTCCATCACTACATGGATTTTGCCCAAGTTCACAGGGGGAGTCTGTAATAATGCTGGGCCCAAAACCTACATGCTGATTCTGACCTTGCTTAAGCTAACCTTAAATTTTCTATAGCTATTAATGTCAGTAGATTTACTTTTGATACAATGTTACTGTCACTAAGATTAAAATTTGGTTTTCCAGTCTTTTCATCCTGTGCTTTAGCTCAGCAGAAAATAATTCTTTCTCCATATGCTGTTTTTTGGATGAGCCTTAACATCAGATGCTTATCTCAGTCTCTTCTTTTGGCAAAAGTGAACTGGAAATCCCAGCTGCAGTTTTCTATTCTGGTTGTGTCAGAAATGTCTCAGGAGCAGCTTTCTTTGCAGTGTTTCAGTGCTGCTCATTCTGTTCTCATTCACAATATCAGGAAGTACAAAACAAAATTTACATTCTGGTGTTTTATACTTAAGAAAAATATTCTACTTGATTGGCTTAGTGGTGGCTGAAAACAGTCATATTTTTAAAATAGCTGAGACTATACATAGCTGGAGACAAGATCACAAATGATTTTTATGTTTTCTGTATGTTTACCAGTTACACAATACCAAAGGTAGAATTTTACTCTGTAATATCTGATACAGCTCAGAAGTTCACACAGTCATTTGGCAGTTAGCATAGGTCATTATGCATAAAACTGTTTTGTCTTTCTCATTCTGTCTTTATTTCTAAAGATACATACACTAGTAGGGACGATGTAAGGAGGTAGGGTTCAGTTGCACACGTTTCAGGTTTTACCTGCTTGTTCATAAAACTATCTCTTTCCAAATGGATTTGACTTACTGCTTGCCTAGCCATGATTTTCTCAGTTATTGTTATGGCCTTAATCGTTATTTGAAAGATGCTTTAATCTATTGAGAATGCCTCCTCTTTCCTATGTAAGAGAAGTACTCAGATTTTTTCTGTGCCTTGTAGATGTGGTTCAGTACAAGGAAGCTGAGAGAATGTGCTACTTTTGCAAGCAAACATCACTGATGATTTAAGTGAAGATAATATTTTAGGTTATTTCAGAGGCAAGTCTTTACATCTTCTACAAGATTCCTCTGAGTCTTGGTTTATCCTCAGGTATTTATATGGACATATAATTGGCTATGAGAACAACTGCATGTATTCTGCTAATGGGAGACAGCACTAACTGGCCTGGCTCACTCCACGAAACTCTGTGTATGGTCTGGTTTGTGCTAGTATCTCAGCTTGTTTTACTTTGTGTGTCATCTTAGAGGGGGTTGACTCTGAAATGAAGAGTTGGTGGAAGAAGGTTCACTGAAAAGAATAAATGAACGTTTCCTCTCTTCTGTCCATATAGACTGTTTTTGGACAGTGCATCTCCAGAGGTGTGTACCATACGTAGATACTCTTTAAAGATGGTTATTCTCTAATGTCATGACCTAGAGAACAAATGCAGTGTTGTTGAGTGGATGAGCTGCAGGCTTTTTTCCCTTTTCTTTGTTCAGTATTTCTTAATTTCTGCATTCAGTCCTGTGTTTTTATTTGCACAGGACATCAAACAGACCTTTTGATTCTGTACTGTCAATGACAATCAGGATTCACCTGTGAATCAGTAAACACAGAGTAAAATCAGGGGGCAATAACAGAAAAAACATTGCCTACTGTTGAGCAGTTTATAAAATATGCAGCTATGAGAGGGGCTGGAGGCCTATTAGGACCCTTTCATCAGGGTCTCCCCAACCTTGGGTGGAGAGGCTGTCCTGTCTTCCTCCTGCCAGGAAGGGCAGGTGTGGCAGCATATGGTCTCTTGTTCTGCCATTCCTGAGGGTTCAGAAGAAGAACCAGAGGAGTCCTCAGAAGCTGGATCACAAGTATTTTGGTGGGTTGACTTGTCCTGCACTGGTTTTTGGCTCTGCGGGTTTCCTAATAAAATTGGTGTCAGCAGAACTCAGCAAATGTTGATTCTTGCTGCTCGTACTTCACAGCAATTATTGCTATAGCTCACAAGCTTGCAGGGTATGGATTGAGGCTTTTTGCAGAACAATAATTTAAAAAAAAGTTTTTTTTTTTTTAATGAAGGTTGAGAACCTCCCTATTTGCTTGATTGTGGAAATTAGGATTGTATTTGTGTTGCCTATACCTTAATTTGTTGTCCTGGAATTTCAGCTTTTGAAATAGCTTTTCAATTGACAGAAAAACGTCCTCATTTGTTGTCCTCCAGCGCCTGCCACGAGGCCCATCCGCTCCTGTTGCAGTGGGAGGCTTCAGGACTGTTGGGGGTTTTGACGCTGTGTTCATCTAGTAGAAAGCCGGGGGGCGCGGGGAGATGTTCGCAGTCTCACATTGTCACTGGCTGCCCTGTCCTGCCTCCCTCTTCCTTGTCAGTTCATTTAGCTAATTCCTTCCCTCTTAAATTACTCCCTTCTGCTTAACAGCTTTCACAACTTGTTTGCAACCACCCGCAGTCACTGTGGTTGTGTATTCTTTTCTGGGGATATATTAGACTGTTTATTTAGGCTGAAAGCTGCTAAGGGAAGGTTTGCAACTGTGTTTTCATGCTGTCTAGCACAAACAGAGCCTGACCATTGTTTATTTCAAAATGCACTGCAATAAAAACAATTGATGTTGCATGCATTAATCAAAAAAGTTATAACACGGTTGTAACTAAATCCCTTTATTTATTAAGTTGTTGTGCCCCAAAACTCTGTGAATGGGCCAGAGAAGGGCAAACGTGGCCCACAGCAACTTAAACACATGGTGCAGTAATTGGTGCTTTAAAGAGACCGTTTCACCTGCTCTGTCCTCCTTGCTCATTCCCATTAGTGTTTCTGCTTAAAGCTTGTACTCAAGGCTCCAATCAAGCGAGCACCCAAATTCCTAGAGGTACCATTGCGCAGCAATATGAGCCTAATTGTTTCTAGATTGAATATTTTCATGGGATATCAGTCTCAGTGTTCCTGGAATTAGCACGCTCACTGAAGGATTGAAGATGCTTATTGGGCCCGACAGCTTTAGTGTCAGTGGGATCGTCGACAGCTCTGTGAAACTTAGCTGGGCTGGCGACAATATTTATTTATGCAGAATGGAGACATATGGCCAGAATCATCCGCTCCCTTTCCTCAGTAATTAAAACATCTGGGAGCACAAAAGGGCCGTAAGAAGCAAAAAACCGCTCTCTCTGCTAAATAAAACAGGACTATGGTGCTTTTACATAATTGCCAAGGCTTTCTTTTGCAGTTGTGGTGGGGTCTCTGGAGGACCAACCTTCTCTAATGTTTTTTGAATGTGTGACGGTCAATAGAAATGCAACTGAACTGAACACAGTGCTCAAACTTTTTATTAATACTGTATCTTACTTTATTTTCCAAAGGATGGATTTTAATGCTCCTGAGAGGAATTGGGGATTATTTAAAGAGTAGCAAAAGCATACTGAAGTCATCAGCTGTTTTACAGACCATGATTACACAGTGATAGCTTTCTCCGTCTGGAGTATTCTGTAGATATATCTTTGATAAACACTATTTCATGGAGAGCTTTGAGGTTCAAATTCAGACCAGAGCACTATGATGACAGCTGTTATCATTTGATGGATATTCAGTACAGTGTGTGAAGTGTGTTTAATACAGTTTTATGTAATTTTCAGAGATTAAGTGTCCCAAACACAAAACCGTCACAAAATGAAGTAATTTTCTAACTTCTTGGCCCTTGTGAAATCCCCAGCTGAGCTGTATGCTCTCAGCCTTGCAGGGCTGGACTTTAGAGGAGGAATCTTATTTTTGATATAGGACATTTCTAAATCCTAAAATCTGTTATCTGCAGAGATGGGTAGCCATTTTGAGAGTTACTGTTATTTTATTGTACACAGGGCTCACACTGTGCTGCTTTGTAGATACTTTACTTATGGCTTATTCTTTGTTTTTAAAATGGACTAGGATCATGATTTGAGTGGTGGTCTTCAGGTACCTGAGTAACATCCCATCCATGTTTTGCTGGCAGCGGTGAATTTACCCTCACAGTATCTCCTGTGGGAAGAATGAGAAACTGAGGCAAAAAGATGGAGTAGGATTTGCCCACAGACATGTAAGAAGTCTGTGGCTAACCTGGAAATTGAATCGAGCTCCTCTGAGACTCCTCCTGTGATAGCTCTTTGTGTTTTGAAACCACAGCTGAGCAGTATGCAGTGCCCCCAGCAGTGCCCCCCATTATGACTAGAGGGTCATAATGATTTTTTATGATCTTAAAATCTGTGCAAGTAAAAAAGCCACTGCCACCAAGGAATGATTTGTCAGTCCTAGTCTGTGAGATCTGCACCTGTGTGTAAAACAGAGTTGGGCCAAATAAAGACTGAGCTGGTAATGATGTGATTAGTGCACTCACTTGCTACACAGGGGCTGGCATTTAAATCTTCTTCCTGCCTGGGTTAGAGCAAGAGTTTGGTGCTGTCTCCTCCATTTATGAGGTGAGGATACCACATCTTTGCCTGTTTGCTCTTAGGTGTCTTCTGTGTTTCAAAATGTTTTCAAGAAGTTGTGATGCTTCAGTACCTTTGCCTCCAGTGCATCTGGAAGCATCTGGCAGTCATACAGCAGCAGGTCTTGGCATTGAGGGTCTCTGATTTTTATAACTGCTCCAAGGTAAGAACTTCTCTGCAGGCAGTTATGGGGCTGCAGTTTGTTTCTGCGTGAAGTAGCATCTCCTGCCTCCAGTCTCTTTTTGAACCCTGTGTGGTGGTGCCTAGAGTGAACTCAGTTAGCCAGGACTTGTTCTTGTGGGGCAGGGTGAGGTATGGCCCAGGGTTTGTGAAATGGGCTGTGCTGTACATAGGCAATAGATTCGATGGCTTCAGTTTCAAGTTTCAAGAAGGGTTTTAAGGAAGGACATGGGATGAAATGCTCATTTAGGGAGGTGGGTAAAATGGCAGAAGAGGGGCAGGGACGTGAAGAACATGAAGTTTCTTGTGACATTTAGGGAAAAGCATGGGACCCCAGCAGCTGGGTGCTGCTGGTATTTACTTTGCTCTTGACACTCACTATTGCTTCCACCAGTACCCAAGCAAAATACCTTGGGAGTCACTGGCAGTAATATACAGACTAATTCTAATATAGTACTGGAAGCCTCTGCAGTACAGTACACCTGCACTGATTTAGATCTTTGTCAATGAAATTAACTCTTGTGGAGTCTTGTGGCATTTCCAGTAACTGAACAGGCTCGTTGACCTGGCTAGGCCATGCCGTGCTGCATTGTGCTTTGGGCAGTACAGCTTGACTTGGAAGTGAGGCATTTAAGGAGAGCAGCATAGGGAATCTCACTATCCATCTTCTTGGTTTATTATTCCTTCTCTAGGTACTTTATGGGTTCTTCTAGCTGCAAGTCCTGCAGTGTTAGCAGCTATTGCATTTAGTAGAATACCCCAAATAATGAAAACAAGAGATTTGTTTTCCTAAAGAAAACTTATCCCAATAGAGGTCCAGTCCAATATATGTATATGACAAACAATGGAAGTCTTAGAAATGTCTAGCTAGCTCAAAGATTCAATTTAAACCAGTCCAGTTCTAGGTGTACTTCCTAATTAAAGTATTTGACATCCACGAAGATATAAATATTTATGCTTGGTAGTACCTATCCCGAACAGCAAAACAAATTACTCTGACAATACGGAAAACATGAATGCTCTCCTTTGTGATGGCTCTATTATCTACACTAATAGCTTAAGTTTCAGCAGGTGTCACGTGGAAGAAGCTGTCAGATGTGTTTGGAAGATGGCTGACACTGTGGGGGAAGGTGCTATTTTTAGTGGGAATGGAAGAAGAATCCTGCAGGCAGCACCTTGGGCCCAATTCTGCCCTCACTTTCGTAGGCTCAAAAATCCAGGCCATATTCTCAAAGACACACATGTCCTTTTACCCTGCCTGCACGCCGCAAAGACCCTGCCAGTGCAGGCAAATGTGACAACAGATTGTTTTTACTTTGGGAAATTGCATGTGAGTATTTGTTTGATGGGTTCTGCGTTGCTGCCTCTCATGCTGTGGCCAATGCCCCCAGCCAGATGCATGTTCTGCTTCCATGTTTCCTGGCTTGCTAACAAATCCAGAAACCATCCAGTCCCTAATAAATTCCAGCGTTATCAACCCATAATTCCTTCAACCCCACAGTCTAGTACAGACAAGCACTTAGCAAAATATTTAGGGGCTGTGTTTTGCTGCTTGCTTTGGAAAATGTAGTTGCTGGCATGAGTGGAGTTGTTCTTAATTTATAGCATTAGTTAATTTGCCCTGGAGACTCAGGATCCTAAACTCTCCTAATTCTGTGTTTTAGGCGCTATCAAATGGCGTAATGAGGGTGATCATGATTTAGCTTTCTTCTGGCTAGCGTAAACAAAGGATCCTGGATTCAGAAAGACCCCTGTGTTCAAACAAAAAAAACATATCTCGGAAGAAGGATTTGGAACCAAGATGTATACAAGATTAGGTGGTTTTGCTTTCTTTATCAGCCTTCATTTAACCCCTAATCTTTATTTTCTCCTGTGCTTTACTGTTAAGAATGGGATTAAAGAAACAAGCCCAAAGCTGGAGACTTTTCATAGAACAGAAAACACTTGCATTTATTTTATTTATTTAGCAACAGACATCTATTTTTAAAGGAGTCAATAATCACTCGCGTCCCTGCTTCCAAGCAGGAAGAACACTGGTCATAAATAGTGTAATAGATGTGGTGCCAGGTGAGCATCTACATATTTTTTCCATTTACCTCCCTTTGTGCTGGTGATTTTCCAGGGTCTCAGAAAATCAACTCTCTTCCCATCCTTCCCTCTGCTTCTGCAGTCACCTATGGAGCTGCCACCCCTTTATCCCACCCACCTCAGCTGTTCCCTGCACAAACATCCTGACCTCTCCTGTTGGCCTCTTGTCCCTGTAGGAGAACACGAGTGCTGCAGGTTTGGAGCAAGGCCATGGAGAGGTGTGAGACAGGGATGCTCTTCAGGAGAAACTCTCCTTGTGTGCCTTTTCCCCAGGCAGATCTCCATTTGAAAGAACACAGTGTATAGACCCCTGTGGAGATGTTTATCAGTGTGCAAATGGTAGGATGGAGGAACCCGCACAGGCTTACCACAGACAGCATTTATAGGACTTGTTACTTGGGAGAGAAGCCGGTATTTACACTCGGTGGCTGTGTAGCTGGTTAGTGTTAACATTGCTTCTGTGAGCATAGGGGGAATTGTAGTAAATCTTCCAAGAATGGAGAGCTAGTTTCATCTTGTTTGACACATTGTTTCCTGATAAGAGCTGCTGGGAAAATACTTCAGTATTCTTGTCAGACTGAGCTTGCTGAGTTGCCAGGAAAGACTCTGAATCCACAAGGTCCTGAAAAAGAAATTATAAAAAGCCAGGCTGTGGAGGGCGTAAACAGTGAACTGCAAAATGGCTGGACACCAGGGGCAGCTTTCTGAAATACAGGCAAATGTAAAAAATGTATGGAAATGTCTCTCTGGCTCTGTCTGACAGAGCTTGTCATTTTCTCCATGATTCCTGGTTTGTGCTTGTTGCTGGTTCCCCCCAGCTGTGCCTCTGTGTGGGCTGCGGTGTGCAGGTGGAGCCGAGTGGCTGAGCTGGTTGATGCTGGCTGAAATCTGCAGTAGTCAAAAACTACATACAAGGGACTTGTTCACGTGGGGCAACTTTGGAGAGTCAAGGTGACTCAAATGATGCTGTGTAATTTTGTAATTTAGGGCCAAAAAAGAAAAAAAAAAAAAGACACAAAACCACTACAGGGATGTTCTTTTTTTGGCTGAAGGGGTTGGTGTTCAATTGTGGTTTAGTCCTGCTGCAAATCTCTTCCTTATGTTGTAGTTGCAGTTGGTGTTCTCATGCAGACAGGGTTCTCCGATAATCCCACTGATGCTTCTTGGAATCACAGTCTGTATTGCAAATAACATTGTTTTGAAAGAGTGTGTGCACCAGCAAACATGGAAGCTTCCGTTCTAAAACCCCAAAGCTTGGATAACTCTTGAGCTCTTTTTTTGTGTGTGAAGTCAAACCTTAGTCTAGTTTTTGGTGGAAAACCTGCACTAAAATTTTATGTCAACCTATGTTGCAAACCACAGACTGCATGGGCTTGACATGACTTGATTGCTGGTTTTTGCTGAAAGTTCTTTCAGGCTCTGAAATTCAAGGGTTGCAAGCTCAGATAAAATAAAACTGACTTCCCATGAACCACAGTGAACTGAAGCCACTTATTTTCAGCAAAACTCACACTGGGTTGTGTTCAGCCCTGAACTTCACTGACTCCAGTAGAGGTAGAACATTTGCTGTAAAACTGTTGTGGATGTTTATTTTTAGCATCTCTTAAAATCCAGACACGTGCATAGGTGTCTAGTGAGGATTTATTTGCCACCTGAACTGAAAAGTATTTCCTGTATATCCAGCATGAAAAAAGTCAAAACATGAGTGTAGAGAAGGGTAAGTTCATACCACTTTATCTGTGTGAAGAAGGTAATATCCCTATGCACCTGTCTGTTCACTGTGAACATTTCTTTTCAATCTGAATTTCTTCTTGCCAGAAAAGATAAGCACTTGTGGAAGAGAGCACACTTGTGACAGACACACATAGTGAAAATCTTTTGAAAAATACATGTCCCTAATTTTCTGAGCAGCTGTTTAAAACTAGATACATGTCAAAAATTACCCCAGCGATGTCAGCTCAGCCTTTTGCATTTTTCACTGCCTGTCCCTGGGTAAATTCTGATCCATCGCGCTGCACAGAGATGCGTTCCTGCTACAAATTAAAGTAGTTAAACAAAATGGGAGCTTGAATAAAAAAGTTTATAAATTAGCTATGAAGTTCTGTAAACATGGTTGCTGCTTTTTTTTAGATTTAATTGCAGCTCTAAATGTTTAATTTGGAGATTTCAACAGTAGACATAGCTAAGGATTCTGGTGGGGCTGCTGCAGCACAGCCTCCTGTCTGTCAAATGGACAGCACTCCCAGAAAAAGCAACCCAGATTCCCCAAAAGACATCTATGTCAAATTGATGATGAGCTTGGTTGGCATCTTAGAAAGACCTTGAGATGACAAGATTAACCCTCAAATGCCCTGGGAAGAAAAGGGCATGCCATTTGAAAAGAGGGGCACACACATGACTTGGCGGATGGAAAAAGCTGCCAGGCTCAGCTAAATGCAAGTCTTCTATCACAAATGGTAATTTCAGAACTGGAGAGGGGATGCAATTAATTCTGTTGGCTCTCACTGTTTTTTCCGAGGGGGTAGGGGGTGTGGTGTTTGTTTTTTTAAATGTATTTTCTATGAAAATAACCACTGTGGAGTGCTTCATGGAAGTTATAGGCTGTGTAACTTTCTTCAGGTATTATGTTGGGAGGTCCTGAGCACCTTCTTGCTAGGGCCTTGGTGCTTTTTTTCCTTAACTGGAGAAATCCTTCATAGCAGGCACTTGGTGCTACTGTGGTGCTATCAGATACTAATAAGCCACCTTAAAAATTCAACTTACAAATTCAGGTCCTTGATGTTTCCCTGGAGGAAAAAAAATAAACATGAAAGACAGACAATTGCCCTGATAGTGAAGGGAGAGCAGTTGTCTGTGTTAGAATCTGTGTGCTAATTGCTGCTGCCATGGTGTCAGCAGCGTGACCCCTGGAATGGAAAGAGCCAGTTCCTCTACTGGAGTAAACTGGTGGGTCACTGCTGCAGTAGGTGGAGCAAGATTTATTTACACCAGAGGAAGAGCTGACCTTCATAAATTGTAAACAGTCCTTGACAGAAATATGTACCTGCGGCCTTGTCAGCTCTCAAAGGTTTTGTCAGTGTTGGTCTACTGGTAAACGTATTGGCAAACTTCCTCTAGCAAAGCCAGCAAAATTTTGTCCTTCCTGGCCTCATATTCCAGTGTCTCCTATCGCAGTAAGAAACCTAAAGAGCCATCCGACCGAAAGGGAATTTTGCTGTTGTGACTGTGTCCTTGGCATAGTTATGTTGGTTAGAAATTGCATGTCACGTATTTCTGAGTGGCTGTATTCTTAGCAAAGTTGTGCATTGTAGGCATGACTTGATGTATGTAATAACACAACCACTGGAAAGTAATTGACTGTCTCAGTGAATTTAGCTTTATTCACAAAGAAAGCAAATGTTTCTAGAGACATGAAAAAAAATTATATTCTGGCCCAACTAATCTCTCTCTCTTTTAAACATATTTTTAGATCTGATAAAGATGTAGACTGAGGCAAAGATTTTGGGTTTTCTCTCGTGATAGTCATAGGTCTCAGTTTGAAAGTAGCCTTTTGAACCCAAATGTAAATTGTGTGTGAGTCTTACACTGCTAGCAGTGTTATGAGAACATTAGAGCCCCCTGTGCTTTCCTCTGTTTCCTGGGAATTTATCAAAGCACGCTCAAATCCTTATAAGGGATCAAAATAGATATTTAATAGTGGACAAACGCTGAGGGTGTTTCATTCCTAAAAATGAGCAATAAATTGGCTAGAAATAGTCACTGAAAATATATAAAGTATTTAATATCTATTAGGCAGAAACTGATAGACCTCGAGGCACTTTATTAACGATTAAGGAGTATGGCTCCCACATACTGTCGTGATTGATATGAGTGTCTCCATGTAAAACTGTGAAATACTAGCGGAGGCTTCAGTAGAAGAGTTAGGACTCTCCTGGGGATTTATCTCCCACTGCTGTAGACTGGTGAGAAGCAGAAGTTAGTAGCAAGTTGCAAAGGCTGTTGCATTTTCTCCTCTGCTGTATGTTCTCATTTAAGGGACAACAGTTTTATCGAAGAGAATGAAGAGGAATTGGACCCTGAAATTACAAGCTTTTATGAAAAAATGCATTTGGAAAAATTTGAGGACATCTGAAGGCCAGGTGGGGGCACCTAAAAGTGGAAATCCACAAAATATGTAAGTTTCAGTTGGAGTTACAGGCTGAGATCAAGCTTTAACAGAACTTAAAACTGTAAGTCAGGATAGTAAATGCAGCTGTACAGCTGAGAATGGCTCTCTGCAGCCTTTGGAGAGCCCTTTGTACAGTGTGGATGATGCCCAGGAGAATTGTGGCCATGATTGAGATCCAGGGGATGAATAGCAGCCATTTAAGATAAATGCTTCCTATCGGCCTGTTCAGTAGGATCATAAATATAGGTGACCAGCATATTAGCCTGTGATCTAATTCTGTGTGAGGACATCCACCATCTTTGGTTTTGTCTGTCATTAATATCTCAAAGTTCTAAACTGGCACAGACCGCAGTGGTTTACATCAAGTGAATTAGATCAATTAATTTCCAAAGCAAACCTAATGGGCATTTTAGAAGAGGATTTAATGTCTCATTTACTCTCTATAGCTATCTTGTTAAATGCCAATTAAGTATCTAAATATTTCTTACAACCTTAATGAATTACAATATAATAAGTAATAAATGATCACCAGTTTTTGCTAACATGCTGAAGTCTGCTGTTAACTTTAGAAAGTGAACATTAAATTTTTCTAGCACACTTGTTTATGCCAGTGAAAGAATTATTTTTAATAACTGGATAATGTTTGAGTAACATAATAACTAGCAGAATACAGACTTTTTTTTGTCCAGTAGGATAATGTCAACAAGGAAAAGTTGAGATTACCCTTAAGGGTCATATATTTGAATAAGTTTTTAAACTAATTTTTGCTCCTAAATTGTGCAAATACTTCTGTTTCTTCCAATTAGTTGCTTATGTAATTAACCCCATCTTCACATGCAATTGCACAGCTAAACTGAAAATCTGGCACCACATTCGTTCAAACTGATGAAAACAGTCTTGTGGAATTTGAGAGTGCAGTAGCACAGACACCCTTTTCCAGGTGTACTTGGTGTCCTCCAAAAACATCTGTGTGTTTTGGTTTTTTTTTTAATTTGCAGTGAACCACGACAGAACATATAGGAGCATGCAGGCACAAATAAATACTTGCAGGTGATCCCCCCCACCCTTTATATTTGAGCTCCATCCTTTCCTTCTGTTATTTGTGAACCATATGCAAACACCAAGGAGATGATTTTTAGTTATTCCTTTCTGTTATCTTCAAAGAGAAAGAAATCTTACTTGTGGTTCTGGATAAACTGGTTTATGTCAAGATAAGAGGTGCATAAAACTGCAAAATCATGCAAGCAGGGTCAGGTAGGCTGATGCAAAGGACAAGGCTTTCACATGCCTGTAAATAACCCAGGGAATAGAACATCAACTGCACAGTTCCCACAACAACACACTGCTGTTGTTTCTGACCTACTGCAAATGGGCGTCTTGGCAGTGAAGGATGTTTCATTCTCCAAGGCCAACTTGGACTTGGCCCCTCTGGTGAAGTGAATGTGAATAAATTAACTCTTCACAATGCACTCCCTGAAGTTAGAAGAGACACCCCTCCTGCAGTTATTTGGCGCCCCACTACTACCATGCAAGAACAGTCTTAGTTTTCCAGCAGTATGAAGTGTCATGGTTGGCGCTAGGTTTTTCAAGAGTGCTCCGGTGGGTGAGTTTCCCTGGGTTGTCCTGAGCTGTTGGGGCGGTGGGAGCTGTGCCAGGCACTAAGCTTTCTTACAGGCATGCCTACAGCTTTATATTCCTGTATGAATGCTGTTACAAAAAACTGGCTGGTGGGTTTTTTCATGCGCTGTTCCCAGACTAGGTGCTCTTAAGAGTGTTCCTCAGGTATTATTTCTAAGCAGTGTCTCTCTATGCTGTATTAAAGAGAATGCAAAGATATTTCATTTCCTATGCTGTATTAAAGAGAATACAAAGGTATTTTAAGATTCTCTCTTTTTTTTTTTTTTTAAGCGGTGTCCTCCCTATTTATGTCAGCAATTAGTTTATTCTTAAAAGAAAGGAGGAAAATAGAAAAAGCAGCACACAAGCACTCAAACTGTGTAGCTCCCTAAGTGCTTTTTTTCCAGTTTATGAAACAAACAAAACAAAAAAATACCCTCCTAAGTTAAACAAATATGAAACAGCCCCAGCATTTGAACTTGTCGCACGAAGCTGGTTTAAATTTTAATGTGAGCTCTGGAGTAGATTTGTGTAAGGCAAGGTAAAGCAAGTCCCATGAAATATTGATTCTGTACATTTTCTTATGAATTTTTATACTCCAATTTAGTAAATTTTTCATCTCGCCTGCACTTAGAGGTTGCCTATAAAGTCGTTACTACCAATTGTATTAACTGTTGTAAATAAATCATTTTGGTTTGGGCTATTTGTATGAACATGGGCCGACAGTACCTGGTTTTGTTTGAGCTGTGGCATGTTATGGCCTTAGTCTGAAAGGTCTAAAAAGGGATTATCAAAATTTAAAATTCGTCATGGCACAGTGGCAGAGATGCAAAACCCATGAGCATCTGTCAGAGGCAGGCATCTTCCTTTTACATTTCCTACCTGCATCAGATAAAGCAGCATGGGGGACTCTCCAATAGAAAGGTTCTTTTCTGGTTTATGTGAGATGAAAATGGGGGCTGGGGGTGGCAATTCACTGCATTTTTCTGCATACCTGCAGATCAGGCCACTGAAGATATGAATAAAAACTGTAAAGGTTTATACTGCTTTGGATATAATCTGACTTTGCAAAGCAGTATTTTCTTTAAAATGCCATCTGGAAGGGGACATTGGAACACCTGATTTGAGTGAAATCCCTAAGTAAAGAGTTCTCATTCGGCAGTTTCAACCATCTAAATCTCAATATTCTCTATACCTAGAGCTTGTTTTGAGCTCAAATTAATAAGCTCTATTAAACCTGGCTTACATGTTCATGCTGCCTCTGCACCTCTAATTAAAACATATTAAGTAGGTAGGTAGGCAAGATTCTATTCTGCTACTTTGTGTCTCTATCAAATGCAGTGAAATGTAGGTTTTCTTATGCCCTGTTTTTTAAAAGTATTTTGAAACAACTTTAAAAATATTACATTATGTTCAGCTGTATAAGCTTAACACTTTCTTTTCTATGAGGTATACCATTGGTAAGTTTGGCTAACTGTTAATAGAAGCACAGCACAAAAGCGACTCAAGGTGTTTAAATGGTTTCCATTATTAATGTTGAAATCATCTCCAAAGAATGCATTTTTTAATATTATTTCTTATTTGTTTTTAATTCCCTCTTTCTGTTCAGACTCTGACTCGGCAAGCTTCAGCACCATACGCTTTTCAGTTAGGGTATGTCAAGTCTGAACTCCATTGGAGGCACAAATGCAGGCTGTGCGCTTTTATTGTTGTGTGGCTCTTTGGATCATGAATGTCAGCAATCATTGATGAGGACCTGACTTGAAGAAAGTTTTTGCATGTGCTTATACCCCATAGTCTTGAGTGGTGCTTAAATAAGTCCTTAAAGCTAGAGTATATGCTCCAGTGTTGATTTGAAGATGGATGACATGAATGTGGCTTACAGTGGCTGATGTATAAATAAGAGCAGATGGTTTCTCCAGATTCCAGATAACGGTAATTAAAATTGAATTTATTATTCTATGCACAATAAGTCTCCATTAAATTTCTGGTTTTGTAAATATTCTAAAACAATGCTTTTTGAGACACTGTCATGAATATTTGGGCTATTTTGAAATGAGCCTTATGGTAATTTGACATCAAAGCATACCATGTGCCCTTTTCCCGATTCTCTGTTGTCTCTGTGTAATTTTCCAATCATTTTTTAGTTTGCCTGCCTGTAAATAAAGATAATAAGTTTATTTTTACAATATCCCTAAGCATAACTTGTTTCAGAAAATGATCCTGTTAGTCAAATAATGAATAAGTTTTTGGAGATAACAACAAGTCAATTCATAACTGATGAAAATCTACTCAAAATGTTCAAATAATTCTCTAACTTCCCTGCTCAGAAACCAGCTACACTCTATTGATTCATGTGTTGCTTGTAGTTTGGTTTATTAAATACACTTAAAGCCCCCCTTTTTTTAAAATTAAGAATAGCAATAGTATTTAAAGAAAAACTCAAGTATTTTTCAAAACGAGCAGCACCTCATTAGTTAAATGGCTTTCTGTAATATCACCTCGAATTCAGTTTAATTTGCCCTACATAGCTGGAGCTGACCTTTCAGCTGTCTGTATATTTTAAGTGTTTATGTAAACAGCAAAGGATCCAGTTAATTACAGAGCCTTCCTCCCATTCAGCAAAGCGATGTCCGGCCTTCTCTGATTGCTAAAGTGATAGGAGAAGCTGCTGAGAGACAGGAAGGAGCTTGCAGAAAGGGAAAACGGCGGGCGGGAGGGAGGCACATGGGAGTGCCCGCTTCAATACGGAAAAGTGAAATGGAACGGGGCGTGCAAGTAGCATCTCGCACTGGGATCTTGGGAAGTTGCAAAAGGGATATGAGTAATTACAAAGCTTAATTTTCTGTCTGAGTTGAGGTTACCAGGGTTATATCACCAACAGGCTTGGCCCTAAAAGTTCTCACTGAATGTCAGGGTTCGGTTTCATATTATATTCTCCAATTTGTACAGGGGAATGGGCAGATTGATGTGCTAAGGACTGAACAATAACTTTTCTCCAAGTTCACAGACACTCCCTGAAGCTTAGTGGAGTCACAAATCCAAACAAAACACCCTCGTGTTGCTGCTGTTCCCCACACATCTGTTACTGAGCTGCAGAGGAGGTTGTCCTCTTCAGTTACAGGTCTCGCTTCTTTGAAATCTGCCATTCCTTTACCCTGACACAGCGTAGCTGTTTGTTCAACTTTGTGATCTTACAGAGAGAGAGCAGGTCTTGATTTGAGGTGCCTTTTCTCAAAGGACATGGGTTTTTTGCATAATGATAAAAGGATTATCACTACACAAAGAAAGAAAGTGAGGCTGATAGTAAACGTTCATGAAAGGGTCAGTATCCGCATTTCCTTAGTGTACAGTATCAAGGCAGGAAAGAAGAATGAATTGTAGGAGAAAAACAACAAAAAAGTTGCTTAGTTTTTCCTTTGTGTATATGTTTTACAGCCCTGATTAGTGTTATTCTAAATTTCCATGCTGGTCAGCTTCATCATAGATATGATGTTGGAATGATGGTGATGGTGTTTTGCTGGTTTGGGATGGATGGCAGCCCCGTCTGGAGCTATAATATTTGGAGAATCTCAGATGAGGCTCTCCCACTACAAACCTATATATTATTGATTCTTTTTTTTTCAAAGATACAAGTAAAATCCTGCTGTTTGATTGGAACTGACAAAGTGCAACTGAGTTACATATGAAAGCCTTTTTAGAGCAGCTAGAAACCAATATTACATTAAGTTTAGATATTTAGAATTTAACATAATGGCAAAAGCTATATATTTAAGTTTTTAAAAGCCATTTGGTTGTAATGGTATTCTGAACCTAATTTTTTTCTTTTTAATAGCTGCTAAATGCATTATTTTTGAATATTGTATGTGCAAACAACTAAGCTAATTAATCTGCAAATAAAGTATCAGAAAAGGGAGGATAGTTGAATGCAAGAAGAAAACCTGAAAAATTCAACTGAATTTTTAACAAATTGGTGTAAGGAGTTGTCATTTTGGCTGTGATATTGCCTGGTGTCATAATACAAAATCAGTCTCACTATAAATGAAGCTGAGGGATAGCTCTGGGGTCACGTGGGGACCTGTTGTTCAGACATCAGCTAACTAGGCCTTCCAATACTTATGTATGGTTAAGTACTGTTAATATTAGCACTTTTTTTTTTTTTTTAAATCAGCTGGGGAAGTAAAAGCTCAGAAAGCTACATGTTTTGATAGAAAAAGGTCTAATTTTTAAATGTGCATTCTTTCATTTTGCATTTGAGGTACAAATAGAAGCACAGATAGCTAACTATTGCTCTGTGTGTTTAAGTAGAATAAGGAACATCTAGATATAAACTGCTAATGAGGGCATCAGCTTTGGCATGTACCTGCATATTTGCTGAGTTTCCTTAACTCCTCATAACTCACTCTGAAAAGACTTGAATGTCATGTGCTAGAAGGTTCAGCAGAGAGCAAGGTCAGACCCAAGGGCCCAGCATTTTGAGAGAGGAGCAAATTAAGGTCACCCTTCAACCCTCTAGTCTGAGAATCTGCCACTCCTGTAAACCTGTTTTAGCTGTAGTCCCCAGAAGTCTGCCAAACAGAAACCAGAAACATTTCAGTATATATGTTTCCTGGAAGCAGGCAGTGTCAAGAAATGCAATTTTGTTAGATGACTGCATTAGCCTTGAACTTTTCAGACAAATCTAAATGAAGAGAAAGAGTTTATTCTGGCTTCAAGAAACTGATGGGAGCCCTGTGGGGCGTAGGTTCAAATTTTTAAATGTTCACATCAAATCAGATAATGGTATCCACCCCTTCAAAATCTCAACGGGTGGAGAAGAAAAGAACATACCAATAAGCACATGCAATCCTTCAGAGTTCATTATACAGCAAGTGTGTTTCAAAGGACCTTGAGAGCATGTTTCCAAGGGAGGGGTAAGGTCGATGCTTGGATGGGAGAAGCCAATTGAAATCAATGGGAATTGATTTAGAGTCCGGGGGCACTGTGTTAAAATCTCCAGTCTTACGATATAGCTTCATGAATATTAACAGGAGTGGGATCAATACGCAGCTGATTTTCAGATGTACAGCTACCTCCTTTTCGTCTGTAGATTAAAGAAACGGCAGTCTTTCTTTCTTTAGATAAGATTCAGAATTCCAGAAAATGACTTGTGACTTTATATCCCATTCTGCAGGACTGTTTAATAAGGTTTATGGTATTTTCCTACTTTTTAAGTATGTGTTCTGCATTTATCTCTGGTGTCTGTTTCAAGGATCTCATCTAAAGTAATAAAGTGGAGCAGGTTTCTCTTGGGGCACTGAGGTGCCTCTTGTGTAGGTGGCTCTTTTCTACACTTACAAACCCTGAGTTTTGGGGAAGCCCTGTGAGATAGCCCTCCTTGCCTCCTACCTGCCAGCAGATGGCTGCCACTCTCTTAGGGAAGCGAATGGCTTCACCGCACATTTGTGCGGTGCTTTGCGGAAAGTCAGAGTGCTGCAAAATGCTCTGTTTGTTTAATCTATGACAGGCCTGCCTCTGAATGTATAATCCACCAATCTGAGGGCCCAAATGGCTGACACCATCCGCTTGGAAGAACTCTTCAACGTTCAAAGTCAGAAATCTGTGCTGCTGCTGCGTGTGTAGTACATCAGCTGAACCGTCTCAGACCCAGATGCTGCCTGAGCTATGAAAGTGAAATCAAGCTTGAAAAGTTCTCCCTTAACAAAGGATACACATTATTTGAAACATCCTGAACATTCTTGTTTGTTTGTTTTGAAAGCATAGGTCAGGATCCAGACTTGGCAGCTTGTCCTGACTTCCTCGAGGAGATGAACAAATGCCCCAAGTCCAACCAACCTACTTAAACTCTGGGACTGTTCTGGGCTCCTCTCTACAGCAGACAAAGATTCCTATATTCAGACTGCCTAATAACAAAGAATCATGTCTTGATTTTTTTAATTAAAAGACCCCAAACAAAACAAAAAACCAAAAAATACTCAAACCCAAAAAACTTCTAAATGGAGAATGGTATTGATTTCGCTCTGATAAATTTGTTTTTGCTGTGTTTTCTGTGTAATCAGGAGTGTCACCCCCAAGACAGCCTGCCTCAGCTGAGCAGTGCTCATGGGGCAGCACCAGCTTCTGAGCAGCCGCAGTTCTTGCTCCTCCAGCATGGTCAGGACTGTGTAAGTTCAGCAACAGGTGCAGAGGTCTTTCTGTGGGTCTTTTTTTTTGGACTCCTAGCATCAACAAGCCAGACTTTGAGTGCCGAGAAGTGTGAGACAGGAGGGGAGAGACCCTGTTGTTCAGAGTAATTTGGGGCAATTCCAGGTTTTTTTGGCAGTTTCCTGCCCCCAAGATCCTGCGCTGAGTCAGAGGTAGCCGCTGTGAGCTCTGGCTGTGTATCTCGTGCAGCCTGAAGTGTTTTATAAGGATTGACTGTTTGTCTTCTTGTAGCACCAGAAAACTGCTCAGGATATGCTACTCACTGTACCAAAACTAGATAAACACAAGCCATGATCTGCAGCATTTACAGAGTTAAAAAAAAAAAAAAAAAAAAAAAACCAAAAA
>VZTL01000389.1:0-19300 GCA_013400535.1 Scopus umbretta
GAAATGGTAAACTGTAAAATGGGAACAGTAGTGCATCTGTACAGTTTTATAAGGTGATTATACAAGTAAGTACATATAAGATTCACAATTTACTGTAGAACAAAAATAGTTCATTCTTATTTATTTTTTCATTAATTTATTTTAATTGTTTTTTTCAAAATTCATCTCTCTAGCCCATCTCTGAATGCTATTATTCTGCCTTTCTTCAGAGCAGAGGGTTATATGGACTCATCAGAGGTCACAGAGAATAATGTTCCAATTTACACATTGTAGCTGGCCAGCAAAGTAAGAACTGAATACTGTGAAGAGCTTTGTTTTGTCCAGGAAATGTTAGGTCTTAAAAAACCAACTTTATATGTTTTGCATATATATAAAAACTGTAGATAAAACCTAAATGCATGTGCAAATACATGTACAGAAAAATTACTTAGTAGAAAAGCTGTTCTCATGTAAGTGTGCATGGAAGCTTTTCTGACTGATGTAGTGCAAAACAGAGTCCATCATGAGCAGCATATGCTTCCTCCCTGGAAGATCATGAGATCATCCTCAAAATAAATGACAAAATATGAAGGAATAACTTCTTATCCAATGTTTGGTTGAATGGCAGCCACTAAATCCACACTGTGAAGGACTTGTCTCAGACAGTAGATGTTTACTCTCTACAACTCTTGGCCACTTTTACAGTTTATAATTTCTCTGAGAATCACAGTGAGACCACAGTGAAACACAACTTCAGATGTGGCAGATGCAGGTATTTTCCCTCTTTCATTGCACAGAACAGGATTAAGTTTATATTATTCTAGTGGTAAGCAAAATATAAGTTTCAGTGAAAGATTTCCTCTGCTCTGCATGCTATGCATTGTCCATCTTGTACTCTAAGTCAGGAATCTAACATTAGTTTAATAATTGCTTTATTGTCACGTGCACACATATCAAAATGTATGTACAAAGTGTAAAGCACATTAGATTCCTTCAGGATAAAAAGCTCTAAATAGATTTAACATGCTATCATTAACTTTCACTGGACAGTTAGACAAAAGATGTTAAGTCTACCAAATAGGAATATTAATGAAGTAATACTTTTTAGTATAATTAATTAAAGGAGTTTGTTTCATCTTTTCTAGTGTGTTTTCTCTTTTTCTCATATTTTACAGATTTGACAAATCAGGGAAATCAGATGACTTCAATATTAACAATCATTTGCTTATTAATGTAAAGACATTAAGATCAAATAAAATCAATGTATTTTTCCTACTACGATGAAGAGTTCTGTTTAAACAAACAAAAAAAATCTATGCAATTACTCTAATGCCTTTTGTTTGCATGATCTGTCATCTTAATTTCTCATGTTGAAAGACACAGATGTAGACATGCATGTCAATTAATAATCAGCCAGAAGATGCTTCAAAGAGACTTTTTCCCAAAGAAAAAAAAGGTAAAGAAGAAGAAAGAAGAGAGACCTAGTTGCATTAAATGCACAAAGCATCAAGCTGGGCTTCAAATGGCAATATACATATGTATATAAAAATAAAGTTATTGCTAATTGTATTGTAAACTATCAAATTAATTTACAGAAAATAGCATATTTAACATAGTATGACTTTTACAAGAGCATTTGGTATCAATCTAGACTTCATTTACTACTGCTCTTGCACTATAGAATATCAACAAAATTTTTTAATCTTCTATCCAAATAAAATGCATCCATAATAAAATGATGTAAAAGATTGCATTTTCTAGAGTTTTCTGAATAAAACTTCTTATAGTTGGAGAGGAGTGAAGAAACTAAATAATATATGAGACAAAATAGTGTAACCTGGTTTGTAATTCCTAGTTTCTCTTACCTTAATTTTGTTTCCATGTTGTTCTTTTATATCTCATCCCCACACATATTGGAATCCCATTTGCAAGAAAGCAAAACTGGGCTTTCTCAGCATAGGAGTAGTGCGAATACCGGTGGAACCATAATAAATAAAATAAATATTGACCACTGTGGAGGTTTATTCTGGTTTTTGTTTTTATTTTTACATAATTATGATGTCAGAAATGTGATTACTGCTTTTATTAGAGGTGCCATACTAGCATGAAATCTCAACAATGTTTTGCAAGGGAACAATCTTTGATCCTGCGTTTGATGCACAGAGAAAAACTCAGTGCTATTCTAATAACTGGTCTGCCTCTGGACAGGGAAGGAAAATGGCCAGCTCCATTTTGTGCATTAACTTCTATCACACTTGCTGCACTTCCTTTTCAGTCTGGAATCCTTCTAGGGTGTTCAGTGAGGAGCTAGTCTTAGATCCAAATTCTGCACCAAACTGCTTCTCTTTCCTTTGGTCAGACTATTACAATGTTTTACTGTGTTTGATTTTCCTCTTGGAACACTTATTAATGTAATTCCTATCCTCTTGATTTCTTCTTGGAAAATTCAGCTGTGTGCAGGTATCAGATAACTAAAACCATCAAGATTTGTTTAATCATTTTCTTCCCTGGACTTCAGCTAAAATATTTTTAATTGTGACCACAGGAAGAAAAAAATAGCAGTCATACTGGTATTGCTGTACAAGAAATGATAATATTCACAGACAGGAATGTGTCAGGAAGAGGAAGAAAGAAACAGCTTTAGGAACCTTTAAATTTCATGAACCATTAAGCAGAAGTTCATAACCAAAGCTGTAACAAGTTTTTTGTGCTAGCATCCCTATTTAAAAGTACTCCTCTCCTTTCCTTTTTATAGGTAAACATAATATTGCTGTTTGTGAAATATGCCAGATGGACCAAACTGGAGATACAGTTCTTGCTTTATTGCAAAATAAATTTAGCAGAAGCACTTGCCTTTCTGTCACTCTGGCCTGATGTAGAGAGATTATGTGGTAGGATGTTTAAGACCATTGTACTGGCCTAGGTGTTCCTCATTGAAACCAAGATGGGGGGGGGTGGGTTGTGCAGCACCTTGCAGAAGCATCTATTACAGATAATTTGTTTTAGAGTAAACCTAGATACCTATTGGTAACATAGTATATTAAAGGGTCCCAACACTACCAGGTTTCTCTCAATTTTTACTCTGATACTGATTCATCCAGTGTCACAGTTAGTAGAAACAGAATACATCCAGAGACAGACTGCCTTTTTTATATTAATTGCAAATGCTGATACTGTCTATCTAAAGTAAAATTTCAGAGCAGTCTTTGCCATTTTCTTTTTCCTACTTAACTTTCCACTGCTACAGTACTGTTACAAATTTACAGTAAAATTTATTAAGATTCCCAAAACAAAACTTTTCACTTTAGGGAAGCACAATATTCGTCATCTAGGGTCCGAGTGATTGATTTCTCTTGGTGTTTTATTCACAGTCTGGAAAGGACTACACATTTCCCTCAAAAGAATCTTTGTTTTCACTTATTAAAGTAGGCATTAATTTGTAAAAAGAGCTATCACTGACAAAGGACAAAGACAAGACATCCTACAAATATTAAAGAGGAAGCAAGACCTGAAATAGTAGTACAAGAGAGTTATATTAATGGTAGAAGTTTCATGAGAGGCAAGCTCACTTTGAACTCCAAGTCCTCATATTTAAGAAACTCCCTTTCAGTGTCATAAAGAGTGGTAGCCTAGCTACCCAGTCCATCTGAGGAAATGTATTTGCTGGAGGCTTAGGTTCAAACAAATATTGATATCCCTGATATCCCACATATATCCCACATGCTTTCGTATGGAGTCTGAAGCTTTCATATAGCCTGTGCTATCTATGTCTGAGGAGTGATGACTCATATTCCGGGACAACCCAGATTATCTCTGTACAAGTTAGTAGGGATGGTTCTCCTTTTGGAGACTCATGCCATCACAATTTAGGGACTGGGAGATATTAGGGAAGACAAAACGATGGTTCTGGAGGGGGAAAAAAAAAAAAAAAAAGAATTCTGATAGAAAGTAGTCTGCACTATAGCACACTTGGACTGTTTCACAATGAAAACATAACCTGCTTCTGCTAATCTATTCTGTACATGTCTAGCTGTACTTTCATGCACGTTGCCTGTGTGCAGTCTGCTCAGAACCAGCTTGGCTTGCTGGGCAAGTCTCTGACGGTTTTGGGGTCAGAGGAAAAGCAGTAGGGATCAGTAAGCACAAACTCTGGCTGTGTGTAGGAGCTCCTGATAGAACTGATGGCATATGCTGGGATATGTTGGAGCATGCTGTGGTTGGTCAGCATTGGTCTTAGTTGCTATATGGGTTTATATTCACTCCAGGCAAAGCACATGTTGTCTTTGAGACCAAATATGAGTAAATGCCCATATCTCAGGCAGGTCTCTAATCTTCATTGTTTGGGATAAGATGGCTCTGGACGAGACTGTGTGCACAATTTCTGTAGTCAGGATCTCATATACAGTTCCTTTGTGTTGCTGGAGGCCTCCCTGTGTGAAAGCATAATCAGGCTTGTAAAACAAGAAGAGCGTGAGTCCTGCCTATCTCGAACACTTCACAAATATGGCTGTTGGGAGGTTGGCTTACTGGAACTTTTCCAGGTCTTTGTAGTTCCAGGTGTTGTGCTCTTAAAAACTGCTGGAGGAGGGAGTATGTCCCTCGCTGTATTTGAAGTGTTCTCCTATCACTAGCCTCACCAATACAAGAGGTGTTACCAGTTGTGGATGTAAATCTGGCTTCACATTCTTACCTACTGAAGAATTACCTAGGAATATGTATCAGTCCCACCAAAAAAAAAAAAAAAAGTAAAATATTTTTCTTATTGTATTTACTATTTGTCTTCCTATTCTTCCAGGGGTTTTTTTAAAGTTTTTGTGAGGAGGTAGCTGCTTTTGCATTGCATTCATTCTAGAAGGCCCCAGCTGAAGATCAAATTACATATGGGTTCTTTAAGGCTGAGTTGCTATTGCATTTCTTGTGTGGGCAAAGGGTGAATACTTTTGCTGAGGCTTAAACATAAAAACTGCAAGTACGCAAAGAAGGAAATGGCATGGCCAGACTGCTTGGAGAATTGCATCACTGTTTCCACGGTTTATGATTTTGTATCACGAAAAGGCATGGGAACTCCTACTGGGTATGTAATAATAAACTGTTACAACATGGAATATGGGGTCTTTTGAGTTAGCTTAGGAAATGAAATGTAGGACAGTACTGTGCACTTAATGATGAACTCCTGGTGATAGGGATGCAGCCTTTTTTAGATCTCTTGTGCTTTATAATGCTGCAATAAGAAAAATCAATCATACTAATAAAAACATATGCTATTTTACATGTTTACATAGTCCCATACACATAAATAATAGAATAGCATAATTTTCTCGCTTCCCTGTTGGCTGTCTGAGCAGTAGTTATACTGTTCCAAACTGATATATTATGAACTGTCCAGAAGAACAGATAAACCATATTTACAATAGTTTCTGAAGCAACCTAACTAATTTTTACAGAAAAACTTAGTGATTTATTGTCTGCCCTGGCTACCTGCTATGTTCAGTGCATTTCCACACTAGTAGCTCATTTCTTGAAAAATCTACACAAGCCCCATGTTAAAATGAATTATAACCATTCTGCCACTCAGAAAGCCATCCTGCAAACCCCTTCTCTTCTTTCTTTTCTTTAAAATGTATTACAAAGTAATAACAAAACATAACAATGGAGTTACTCTATTAGATGAAGTGAAAAGAAACATTAAATTGAACATAGAATTATTTTTTTTTAATTTGTGAAAGAAAGATTTTACTTTTAACCTAAAAAAAAAAAAGTTTTAAAATAGAATTATTTTGCTTTTCATAAGTAATTCTAAAAACAGTTTAGTGAAAAGTATGTAAAGTGACAGAAATCTAACTAGATTTGTCATGGATTGGAAACACCAGTTCCTTAGAATATTATTTATAAAGTATGCCTTTAATAGTTTTCTCTGTCATAAACTTAAACAACTTGAAATCTATTCACTTTTTAGAGAGGGAGACTTGGCATTTTACCTGCCTGTTAATGTTCATGTCATTAGGTCAAACAAGAACAGGAACCATTCTAGTCTTTCAGACTGAAGTTGCTGAATGAAGGAGACTGCACACTTCTTGAAAGACAGAAATAACTCTGAAAATACATTTTGGCAAGGAAGTAATAGACTGTGTGGTTTCAGAATCAATGCATCTCTGGTTGCAGTTTTACAGACCTCTATGTTGGTGTAAAAGGATTAAATGAAAACAGTAGAGGAAATAGTGGAAGAAAAAGAACAGAGATTTCTTTTTTACCCTTGTTAAAAGTGGAGACTGGAGGAGATTTGAAATTATAAGAATTCCTAGAACAGCTTCACAAGATCCCCCTTAGCATATAAATAACCATAGAATAAAAACCTAGGTGTTTTCCTAGGAAGGTGCAGTAGAACTAGGAAACATATGAAAAAGGATGGAAGGCTTGAAGACAAAGCAAGACCAGGCTTCCTCTTCCTGAAAAAGACACAAAATAGGGAAGATAGATTAGAAATCCTTGCAGTGAATAATATGAAGAAGGTAAATAAAGGATATTGCAAGAAATACAAGTTATTCAGTAATGTCCTATGGTTTAAAAAAAAAAAATGCTTTTGTTTGTTTCTGCCTTAGCAACTCATTGTTATGGACTTCTTCGGACTCCCAAAGTACAAACAGACACAAGGCTTAGACAAAGCTATGGAAGACAGGAATATTGATTGCTACAAAACAGAACAATATGGATGCAATCCCAGTTAAGGAAGTTCTAATCATTGATTAATGGAAGAGTATACCCAAGTATATATGACACTTTATATGCTTTTTTAAATATATTCAGCCATTTTGCCTTCACTAGTATAACAGCACAGAATAAGACACTGATCTATACTGAGATTTTATCTGACAAAGAGTATTACCTATAAATTTAATGTGCTTTCTACTACATTTTCTGGAGAGGTGAGCACGCCTCATGAGTATGTTGGAAATTCCATGAGGATAACTCCACTGCTTATGGGAAAAAGATTTGTCTATCTCCATGCATTTTTCAACTAATTTCTTTTAATCTAGTAGAGTGTACTTCAAATATCCAAGGATTCATTTATTCAAGGAGAAATGAAATGCTTGGGCAATGTATAGACGGCACCTAAGCATGGAGACAGTGATTCTTTTCATTCTCTTCTCAGCCTCTTAGCTGGGAATCCATATATTCAGAGGACCCCTTGTAGCCATTATGTCAGAGACGAAGTTTTCTTATACCCCAGTTCTCTTGTAGCAGATGCTGATAGCACTTTGTAGAGTTTCTAAGAGATCCATGGGATTGTCCTGGTTTCAGCTGGGACAGAGTTACTTTTTTTCCTAGTAGATGCTATAGTGCTCTGTTTTGGATTTAGTATAATAATGTTGATAACACACTGATGTTTTCAGTTGTTTCTAGGTAGTGTTTATACTAGTCAAGGACTTTTCAGCTTCCCATGCTCTACCAGGTGCACAAGAAGCTGGGAGGGAGCACAGGCAGGACAGCTGACCCCAACTGGCCAAAGGGCTATTCCATACCATATGGCGTCACGCTCAGTATAGAAACTGGGGGAGTTGGCTGGGGGGGCAGCGATCGCTGCTTGGGGACTGGGTGGGTATCAGTCAGTGGGTGGTGAGCAATTGTACTGTGCATCACTTGTTTTGTATATTATTATTATTACTATAATTATCATTATCATTATTATTATTTTCCCTTCCTTTTCTGTCCTATTAAACTGTCTTTATCTCAACACACAAATTTTACTTTTTTTTCCTTCTGATTCTCTCCCCCATGCCACTGGGGAGGGGGAGAGTGAGCGAGTGGCTGCGTGGTGTTTAGCTGACAGCCAAGTTAAACCACAAAAGCAATATAAAGTAAACCAATATTGAAAGCTAAGAAAACTGTGAGCTTTTCTTAGTGGAAAAAAAAAGAATGGTCATATAATTTTCTGAAGAAAGAATTTGAAAAGTCTTTTTCTGTGAAGGACAGTCCTTGTTTGCAAGTCCTTCAGTACTGAGGACATCCAGTAATGAGTAAGAAAAAAACTGAGGACTTTGCTTTAGGGTTTGCTTGTATTTCAACCTTTCCTTGTAGTCAGCTAGGCTATTCATTGCATGTATCAGCTAGGAAAAGCAGTAGCTGATATTTTGTGCTCTCTTTCACCTTTTGAAAGAAAGAGAACTTCCATACACCTCTTTTGTTGATGAAGGATTTTACATGTGTGTCATATTGCTCATGTTTTAAATTCTTCAGTCTGAAGAACTCTTCTACTAGTACTGCAGTCATGAATAGCAGCAGAGACACCTGCATACGCTCCTGTCTGTCTTAATTGTTGAAGGTTCTGATTGCTTTTGCACATTAAATGAGTAAAATGTGGCCAGGCTGTCACCTGTTAGTTGTTGCTTAGATTTGAAGAAACATAACCCCTCAGGAAGTAAACCAGAACAAATAAAGAGACTTATGCTTCTGTATCTGTATGTGAATTTTTAACTATGTTAATTTTATATGTAACAGTTGTTCCAGGCAGACTCTATTTACAGTATTCCTGTAGTTAGCAAGTCATTGATATTCTCTGGCAATGAGTATTTCCATAAGAAAACCTGCTATTGTGGTGCCTCATTCCAATGCATCCGTCATATGTTATTATGGTTTGGGAACATCAATTAAATACAAGAGCTGAAATTTTTTAAAATCTAGCTCTTTTTCATTATTTGAAGCTAGAAATTTGCAGAAGTGCAGTATCAAAATACACAGGATGAAAGTAGCTAATACGTAACATTCAGAACATACAAGTTTGAATGTTTTACAATGTGGCTGATCATGACCATAAGCTAAGATCTTTCTGCCACATACAAGAGAAATGGATACACTGATCCTACAAATCTGATCCTTTCTAGTCCTAACAACTGGCTAAATTAAGAGAAATCTGTAAAATTTGTGCTATGATAAAGTGAAGAAGACATGGAGCTTAATCTTTGTAATCAAGTCCTGGATTTTCTTGCATTTGGCTCCCTATGTTTATCAGAGACATTCTTCTGGTAGTCTTTCACTGCAAAAAGACTTTTTTTTTGTGAAGACTCCAGTCCCTGCTACTCTTATAAAAAAAAACTTAAGAAATATATCAATGCATTAATGCAGGTTAGGCTATGTGTAAATATGGTGTGATTGGACACAAACATGAAAATACCAAAACCCAAAAGGAAGAAATGGACAGATCACAGTGTGGGAGGAAACTGTGAAAGCTACAAACAGATTCATCATGGCACCAAATTTTAGTTGTGTGCCTGTATTAATAATTGTTGACAACTTAAAACCGTGAAGAGACATTTTCAAAATTTAATTAGGATCTTAGGTTGAATGAGTCTGGGCACTGAAATCATCATTCATAGCTCTCATTTTTATATGTACATCTTGGACCATTTAAGGCAACATAGAAGACACCATATATTTACAATCGCACATTTTATCTGGGATTCGTCACAGAAAAATGTAACTTTATAGCATATCTTTTTTTCTTATTCTTACACAACAGTGTGGACATACTTTCCTCTCTAGTATACTGGGCCAACTCTTGTTCATGTACTGAAGGACAAATATACCTCATCATTTTCTTACCACATTACTAACTGCACTTTTAGTTTGTACTAACGACAGATTTGATACTTTTTAATTGGTGAATGGAATAGCTCATCAAAGAAAATTTTCCTTCCGTTATTTAGTTCTATTCCAATACAGTTGTTCAGATTCAATCCAGAACTATGTTTTGATCCAGAGATAAGAACACCATCAGAGGTTTCTACTCTGGATTTGAATTTTTTACAAAGCTGTGCATAGAAGCACTTAAGCTTAAGGGGAACCATATTGAAATATATCCCACCATAAGGGCTGAAAAAATTTTGAAAGTTATAAGAATTATTCAAATAGATCAGAAGCTGGGGGAGATAGTTGATGAAACAATGTCAGTATGCCTGAAACTGCTTACAGTACCGAGGTGGAGATTAGAAAAGTAAGTATGGCTTTCTGAAAGGCTGAGTGTCAGCTTAATCACTTATGGACAGATAAGCTATGGAGTAAGATGGGGGGAAAAAAAAATTCCTAGGATGCAGAGGGAAGTCAGCAGGGCTGAACCTTGGAGAATGACCTGAAGAATGTCATGATACAAAGTGAGGCAGAGACATGCTGTTGTGGTTTAATCCCAATCGGCAACCAAGCAACACACAGCCGCTTGCACACCCTCCCCCCGCCCTGGTGGGATGGGGGAGAGAACTGAAAAAAACCTAAAACCCGTGGGTTGAGATAAAGTCAGTTTAATGGGATAGTAGAGAAAGAGAAAATAATAATAATAGTAATGATAAGAGAATATGCAAAACAAGTGATGCACAGTACAATTGCCCAGCCCGTTCCCGAGCAGCGATCGCTGCCCCCCCCCAGCCAGCTCCCCCAGTTTCTATACTGAGCGTGATGCCATATGGTATGGAATAGCCCTGTGGCCAGTTTGGGTCAGCTGTCCTGCCTGTGCTCCCTCCCAGCTTCTTGTGCACCTGGCAGAGCATGGGAAGCTGAAAAGTCCTTGACTAGTGTAAGCACTACTGAGCAACAACTGAAAACATCAGCATGTTATCAGCATTCTTCTCCTACTAAGTCCAAAACAGAGCACTATAGCAGCTACTAGGAAGAAAATGAACTCTGAATTAAGCTGAAAGCAGGACACATGCAGAGATGTAATATGTAGATAGAGGTATCTTGTGCACAGCTGTGAAGTACCTCAGTGAATCATTCACAGAAACATAAAGTCCTGTACAGCTTATAAGGTTTTGAAATGTTGGAACTGATTCATTAGCAGATCCATGGATGGTCAAATACCCCCACGAGGTGGGACGGTGTTTGGGTATACATATAAGTTATTTGCCTTGTAATAAAATGTTTCTATAGTTCTACATGCCTATCATATTATACTAATATACATAACTGTTGTTCTAAGAAGATAGGTGCATATGCCTTCTTGTGTTTGTCGTTCTGTTTTCTAAGCTGAGAAATTTTCTATCAGTGTAAGTAGACCTGTAAATAACAGTAGGCATAATTTGTTTTTATAATTAGGAAGAAGCAAAAAGTATGCAGCACCTAATCATAACCTGAGGAATTTTTTTGCTAGAAAGATTCAGTAATTGACACTCATATTTTTTCACAAAACAATTTTAATAGCACTGGATAATTCCAGGTCTAATACACTATGTATTTTATGCATGATCAGATCAAGATAATAAAATTCCGTGCTTCTGGGTATAGGCAGACCAATGCAAGAGGTGAAAAATGTACATACCTCTGTCTCCTCTCATTATATATATCTTGGCTGATATAGTCCTGGTGTTTCATTTTATTTTGACATAATTGAGGGTGGGGGAGAGACAGAGGGATGGATATTTTCCTCTTTCAGCATTAGGTATTGGCCTAGGATTCTGGGAGAATGATTCCAGGTACTGAATTAATTGTCCAGATATTATTGTATAATTTATGTTAGCACACTAAAAAGCAAAGGAGCAAGGTATAGCTAAAGTAACAAGAAGTTTGATTGGACAAAAATTTTATAGTATTTATTTTCATTCCACCTTTTTAAAGAAATAATTTTACAGCTTGATTAAGAGATTCACAAAATCAACATTTTATACAGACAATAACATAGTGTGTATTCATCACTATTTCTGAAAACATAATTTTCAAATTCCAGTCTAGTCAGGGTTTGTTTATTTTTGTATGAATGTTGACAAAATAAATACAGAGCTTTATAGAAGTTGAAAGCTTCTACATTTTAAGATTTAAAAAGAAGATAAAAACTTTCTGTTACTTGCTTCTAGTTCATTTTTCCCTATAAAATTAGAAACTAACTTTGTTAATTTTGTAATTTTTGTCCTCTGAATCTTCTAATAACCTATTTTTTCAAACACGTGGCCTACACAAGTGTAAATCATCCTGTCTAGAATTCCAAGAATAATGAACTGCAGAGTCTTGCACATATCTGGTTGTCTTGGTTTCAGCTGGGATAGAGTTAATTTTCTTCCTAGTAGCTGGCATAGTGTTGTGTTTTGGATTTAGTATGAGAATAATACTGATAACACTGATGTTTCAGTTGTTGCTTGTTTGTGCTTATATTAGACATTACGCTCAGTACATAAACTGGGGGGAGCTGGCCGGGAGGCAGTGATCGCTGCTCGGGGACTGGATGGGTGTCGGTTGGCGGGTGGTGAGCCATTGTATCACTTGTTTTTTTTTCCCTCCTTGGGTTTCGTTTTCTTTCTCTCTCATTGTGTTTTTCTTTTTTATTATTATTATTACTGTTGTTGTTGTTGTTATTATTATTATTTTATTTCAATTATTAAACTGTTCTTATCTCAACCCACAAGTTTTCTTACTTTTACCCTTCCAAGTCTCTCCCCATCCCCATGGGGTGGGGGAGGGGAGGGTGAGCGAGCAGCTGTGTGGTGCTTAGTTGCCGACAGGGGCTGAACCACAACACTATTTCCAAAATCTTGTATCCTGATGTTCATCTCAATTCTTTAGCCTGACACAATTCTTCTTCAAGGCATCATAGTCTTAGCCATTATCCTTAGCTTGTTATTTCCATTAATATCTGATCCAAGGTATTCATTACATTGGCAACCACACTAGATCAGATTGTTCAGGTCAGCAGTTCTTGCATACTGTTGAACTGTGATCCACGCCTGAACTTTGATGTGAAGTGATAATTGCTGATGTAGCTTACGGGGGACAGTTCTTGCAGTACTGTCAGTAGAGGCATACAGATGGGTTAGTATGCTGCAATACCAGACAAAACCCAATACTTTTAGAAGCATAAACTAGACAAAGTAGGAATGCCACCATAAAGTGGAGAATGATTAAGCTTGAAAGTAAGGCATACAAGAAAACTGGCCAAAGCAAAATTACCCATCTTAAATAGTTTGAGTATGATGTTTGTGATGTAACATGAATTATTTTTCTCAAAACTGTACCAGACTGACACCTGCTCATTATTAACAAGAGTGCTACACTTACAGGTTCCTTCCCAGGAGGAATCAGTCTTTGTAGGTCTTTAAGACCGTAAGAGATTTTTATGATCATCTGGCCTTCCATCCTTACCAGATCTGTAGATTTTCAACTCCAAATTTCTATGTCTTTCATAATGATATACAGTACAAATAAGACATAAAAGCATAATTACTGACATTTTGATTGTATTTTAAACATTTTATCTACTGAAATGTCATATTACCTTACAATTATAATAACTTCCCTTATTTACAGGAAAAATGAGTGTCTATGTCTTTTGCAACAATTGTAAGGAAAACACCTTTTCCTCGGATTATCATATCTTTACAGTAGTAGGTGTAATGGTGTCAGTGAAAAAGGATTTACTGGTCTCTAAATCCATGTTGGCTTTCTGTTCAAATTAATGCGGTGTTGGAGGAAGTAGCTGACTTAAAAAGTGGCACCTCAAATCCCAGCCTGTTGTTAGTTCCTTTGAGCTCAAAGGTGTTATATGTTACTTCCCCAATTCTTGCAGCTTCAGTGATGTGAAGAAATATATTTTCGTATAGAGAACACAGGATCCAAATTATGTCAGGCAGCTGAGGTAGTATAAAGTCTTGAGTTAGTTGCAAATAACAGATAATAACACTAAAATCAGTTTACCTCATTACACCATGGAAATATGATGTGTTCCTATGCTTATAATTAAGTTTCTTCCTACATAATGTTCCCTGAGATCTTTCAGTGGCACCCTCCTTTGACAAGATAAAATCAGAGTGGTCAGAGTATCCTACAGTATCTTTAAACTTTTCCCATAGTATTATAAAACTCTTCTACTGAAAAGAAAAAAATTAAATGCTCCTGTTTCTGTAAATCCTACTGCTCTAGTTAGATGGTAGTGCTCCAAGGCTTCTGATGCTATTGCAATTAAGGTGCTGGACCTAAGTTTAGGAGATTTGAGTTAATTTTTAACTTTGCAGAGCACTCTTTCTCGCCTTGTCTTCAGATCATGCCTTATTTTTTCCATTTATACAGTAGAGAATGATTACTATTCCTAATTCTCAGAGGATTCAAACTTTCATGGACTCGTGCTGTTCAGACAACAGGGGTTAAAGCCACAGGACATCATAAGAAACTATTAAAAGTTTGTAATTTATATGTTGTGGAGAAGATTAAACAGCCTGGCTGAGAAGCCTAAACTGAAATCAGTATTGCCAATTGTTTGTAATCCAGACCTTCTTAAAATTTCCAGGTATGTTGAGCTGTCTTCAGAATGAAGCATTTATTATATTGTTTTATCTCTCCAGCTTAGCAGTTTATGTATCTGACCACAAACACATGCCTTCTAAAATGCATAGTGAATGATTGGTTTTGTTCTGTTTAAAATATGATGCTGTTAGTATTCAAACATCACTGCAGTATTGCAGTACTGAATTCATGCACGGGGGGATGAAGAAGATGAAGTTGTTTTTTTTTATTTATTATTATGGACATATATGATACACCCAGTAGGAAGTTCACAAGACAGTGCTATGTAAATGTTCGGTTTGAAAGCACTTTTGTCTTTTAACAATAAATGAACAGGTTTTCTTTAAAACCAC
Source organism: Scopus umbretta (assembly GCA_013400535.1). Lineage (NCBI taxonomy): Eukaryota > Metazoa > Chordata > Aves > Pelecaniformes > Scopidae > Scopus > Scopus umbretta. The sequence goes on from VZTL01000389.1 coordinate 14,583, forward strand.
AGTGGTATATACAGGCTCTAGCACAATTGCTCAGGATCACGGTGTCTCTGCTAAAGCAACATTTAAAGATAGTAGCCACACTGGTTGATGGCTAAATGCCAGTTTGAAATCTTATTTTGAAAATACTCTTCACAGTTCATTTCACAGCCATGGACAGACATGTCTTGTGCCTCTATGATTCAGAAATTTCTAGGCTGAGAAAATGGGATTATTCTTTTAAAGACAGATGAAAATTTTTTTCTTATTTTTCAAAAATTGTTGCTCTTATTGGTGCAAAAATCTCTACAGATAAAGATTTATAACACCTTTATTCCATACAGGACTACATGGAATTACATTAAATGTTTAATATATAAACGACAATCACTGTAACTCCCTATATTTAAAGTACCTTTTTTTTTTCCTTATCACTCTCTCCCTTTTGTTCTTTGCTCTGCTTTCTCTTTCTTCTTTCTTTGCTGTTTGACAGAATATGTTTATAGTTCATAATGCTGTCTATACATATTGTTTTAACAAACTGGTCGAATATTGCCAAAAGTCTATATACTGGTCAAGGACTTACTATAAGACAAATGCTACAGATATTCCAAATCATAATTTTAAAATTAAAAGAAATTTACTTTGAATTCCAAATATTGCAAGAAAGTTTTTTGCTGTATCTGTATCTTTCTGCAAGTATAAAGAGATTCATCACACCCAGCAAAAACAGGATCTTTTACAATTTCTTCTTAAAATTACACTAGCTCTGGCTTCAAAGGCACAGCTGTATTTCTACAGCAGTCAATGAATGCTTCAAGTGAGGAGAAAGGACCAGGATCACTGTGTCAGTAATTTACTAGAATTTCCTGTAGAAAGAGGAGGGGGAAAAAGAGCAGGGACTTTGCTTGCTTGTGCTCAAAGAAAATAAATAAATAAATAAAGAGAAAAAAGAAAATGGCCAGAAGGAAAGAATAAAAGTGAGCAGCTTATTCAAGAGTGAAGCTGGAACTGTTCTTCAGTATTCACTTTTGCCCTGTGTAACCTTGGTTCAGCACTGTAGGAGCTCTTCAGCTTTTACAGCCTGCACCCAGGTTGCCAGCCCCAACTCAGCTCAGTGCTTTGGTCTTCTAGCAGTCCCTGGGTTTCCCACATGTCTCTGTGTGGTACTTTCCAGCTGAGTTTTGCTGGAGTGTAGCCTGCTTTTATTTTCTTCTGTGCACCGCCTGTGGCTGAAAGGACTTGGTTTAATTTATTTATTTATTTTGATTAAAAGGCAGTAGAATTAAAGATGAGTCAAAACAAACCCCAAAGCTTTTGCTCCTGTTATTAAGTGGTAATCAACTGTGTCCCTACATTAAGGTCAAATACACTTCTGCATCTTCTGAACATCACTCTTGGGAGGTTAGGCCCATCTCTAATAAAATCAAATTTTATTTTTTTTAATACACAGAAGAAAAAGAATATAATACCCTTGAATAGGGAAGCAGTATTGTATTAAAAGTTACTTTCGCTTGACAGATATTTTTTCCTCATGGTACAGAATAAGCTGCTGTAATTACTGAAGAAATCCAGTTTCATGTGTTGTAAGTATAACTAGTAGAGATTCTGAAATAGGATATGCTCAATAGGGCAGTCCTGTTGCACTGAATTTCTGAAGTACCACAGTGTGTATTATCAACAGGCTTAGTGGCCTCCTTGGAACAGATAGTAAACCCTGCATGGGTTTCGACATTCTCATTCTTTTACCAAAAAAAAGAAAAATCTTTTTCCTCCTGCTGCCACAGAATACTATAGGGAAAGAAGATGGCCCTGTTATCTTCATGCACTGCAGAGTTTATTAACAGAAGAACCAATTCCTACCACTATGGCACCTTTAAAAACTTATTAAATTACAGCAATAATTTTTTGTTAGCCATGCTACTGATCCCGTTTGGGTTTAAAGTTATGGCTCGTTACGTTTAGCATCTGCTTAATGCATACTGTTTTCTCATTATAAATAAATCAATAAATAAATTAGGGGCAGTGAGCTTTGCACAGGCTTGCAGTAGAGAAATTGAAGATTATGTTAGTTAACCCATGAAGCAACAAGTAACTTTTCCTACTATTGGCCTATCCAGAAAAGAGAGAATAATGGCAGTGTCAGGATATGAAAAATAAGGCATCCCACTGAATGTAGGAAGAGTTTGTCATCCATCTGAATTAGACTTCCAGGTTATCTGCAGGTTTGAACTAAATACGCTTAGGGGTAGGGATTCCCAAGTGGTTAACCCTGTCCGAAGTCCATGTTGCTTTCATCATCTGAATGGATGAGAATGTACATGAAGAAGAAAACCTTCCCCATCTGTATAGATGAGTGATTACCTTCACATGTGGAGAAAACTGACCTCAGTAACAGGCCACATCAAAGTATAAGGTATTCACTTAGCAAATTCCAATTCAGCTCTCTAACTCATGACAACAAAATTGCACTGGATGTTGCTTCAACTTTGCACCAACTCTTGGAGGATTTTGGCTGTTTTAGGGATAAAATATTTTTGCTTCTAGACAGCTTAGTGGAATTTCCTGGATAAAGTGATAGTTTGTGGCTGGAGGTTGATCACTGTCATAATCCAGTGTGAATTCACAGACAATGCAAACAGTGGAATCTTATGTAGTATTTTTGCAAAAAAAATATATGTAGTATTTAAGGCTACATGAAGAAAAAATATTTTACAAGGCCAGAAAATTATGCCAAGTATATTTAGCATCTTCAGAATTATATTTCAGGCTGTAAATAAAGAAAAAATCACAATTGGCAAGAGAATGGGTAGATTAGTTTCTTTTATACTAGTATGCTGATTTCCAAGAAACACATTGCTTCATTTTGCAAACATGAACAAGGAAAAAGTAGACAAGAATGTGGGAAAATTATTCAAACAATATATAAGTCCATTTAAATGAATAAGTAAAAATCATAAACAGTGCAGAAAGTGTGGCAAGTAAATGGGGAGTATCATGTTTCTCAAACAGGCTCAATGAATTCTTGAAATAGTATAGAAAGTCATCTGTCTTCTGATGTGCATAAGCAAGAGCCATTGAAGGAAGTGTGACAAGTGGGGAGAAAGAACAGGAGAGAAGAAAACTTTTTGTTACAATACAACAAAACTCTCTGGAAAAGTGAAAAAATGAACAGGTCTGGTAATTGCTATTTTAATATAAATAAAAACACAGCATACTTAGCTCTCAAACCAAGCTAAAAATCTTTTGCATTGCTTTTGATAGTCTTTGTTGCTGCTAAATTCTCAGGATTATTCTGGCTCCTGCAGATGCCTGTGTGATGGTAGAGAGCTGGAGCAATATTAGTAAGAATTCTTGTACATGCCAACTTTCCAGGGATACAAAATTCTACCATAATTACAGTTTGTGGGTTGTTTCTTCCTCCTTACCTCCCACCCCAAACCACAGAGGACATTGTTTTTTAACCCTAAATCCACTTAGGATATCAAAGAAAACCTTATATTTTCAGGGACCTTTTTAATGTTCATAAAATGAAATTCTGCTTGAAATCCACATATGAAAATACCACAAGTAGTTCATTAAAAACCCTGATACTTGAAGCTGAACAGTCCCCTGGGAGTTTTCTGTATTGTTGCTGTCACTTTTTCCCTCTGCTCAGGTGACTTTGTGCTTACTTGAATCAAGAAGATGAAAGCAACTTCTGACCTCGGGTAGTTCTTGTGGTTGTGAATTATGAAAACAACTACAGCTGCCTTGGAGACTTCCACATTGCCTGCAGATTCTGTTGTAAATTTAACAGAACAGCAGGGAAGATGAGAGTGGAGGAGGGAAGAGCACTTATGGGAAGAAGAGAGTTCTGAGTGTTATTTTTTTTTTTCTCTAGAATGAACTAATGTATCTAATATCCTGTGAAAGCTTATCCTAATGTTAACTTTTTTCAGGTTCTTCTTTACATAAAATATAATGCATTTTGATGTTCTTAACAGAATGGGTGAGAAAGTGAGATGCCTAATTTCTTTCTGTTCCTCTTATTCTGTCTTCCATGCATAAACCAGAAAATAAGTCTTTTGACATTGGATTTTGGTTGTCTAGAAATGTCGTTCTTCCTACAATTTTCCTTAGGTTAACAGTTACTTCTCAATTCCTAATCTAATAAATTGCAAGCTTTTGTCTAAAAAAGAATGCCAAACAAATCCTAAATCCCAAAACATTTTACATATCTTAGTGAGTAAGATTATTTCATTTGGAAATAACCTCTTTATATTACTAGTGATCTGCAAGGGTTTAACATATTTTTTTTATTCCAAACAAAAGCAAAAGTAAAGAATTGAAAGCAAAGGAAACTTTGTCCATGACATCTGGTTCTGATAGACTTCTAGGTCTTTTATCAGTGACAATCTGTTACTCTAAAACTTGTTAATGTTTTGTGTATTCTTTGGATGACCACCTTTGTGTCGCACAAAATATGACAAGTTTCTCTGGTAAAACAGCTTCTCTTGAAAGTTCATGTATTGTCATGAGTATTTTGTGTAAGACTAAATCCTTCATACCCTTAAGTTTAGTTAACTTTCCCTCTTTTAGTGTTAAATTTTATTCAGGACTAAATTTTGGCCATGCAAACAAAAACTGAACATAACTGGTTATTTGGCTGTTCTGCTCCTTCTATTCATCCTCCTTAAGAATGTGACTCTAGTCCCTCAGGGTCTCTTTGGGGGAAAAAAAAAATCTCTTTACATGTTTTT
>VZTL01000399.1:0-16567 GCA_013400535.1 Scopus umbretta
TGCTGCTGCTACTACTACTACAATAATTATAATTACTACTATTTTATTTCAGTTATTAAACTGTTCTTATCTCAATCCAAGAGCTTTCTTGCTTTTTCCCTTCTGATTCTCTCCTCCATCCCACCAGGTGGGGAGGGCAAGCGAGCAGCTGTGTGGTGCTTTGTTGTTGACTGGAGCTAAATCACAACAATAGGCTATCCATGATAACTTTTGAGCTATACTATATATATATATATATATTGTTTCTTTTTTCTAAGTACTGCAGAGAAACACAGAGAAGGCTGAAGATAACAGGAGGCTGAGGTGAGAAATAGGAAAGTTCACTGAGGTTTAGTATTGAACAGCCTCAGAATCAACATTGATATGACAGTTGGTGTAAATATGCACTACGTTTTCACCTATGTAGAAAACTAAACGGTGTGCTGGAAAGAAAAAAAAAAAGCTACAACAAAATAGGAGAAAGAAAAGCAAAATACTCAAAATACAATAAAGGGAGAGTAAGAATATCACCCAAATTTACATGTTCTTAGTAATATTCTTAATTATTTTCAGGTGTTCATAAGAAATAACAAGAATCATCTCAAAAATATCAAAGACTGGAAAGAGGAAAACATGTAGAGAAGAAGAGTGAAGAATGTTTTCATTTTAAGTCAATTCAGATTCCTCATACTATCTTAAGTATGAAAAAAGCTTTTGAAGACTAATCCATTTTTGACAGACATTTGTTTCATCTGCTTAAAAGTACCTTTAATGACAGAAGGTTGACAGGTTTCTTTGGCAAACTTTCCAGTTCTTCATTACCTTTTCCTTCCAAAAGTGTTTTCTAATATCTCTTATACTAGACAATGAATCTTTTTTTCTTGTAATTAAAGCACATTACTCCTTTTCTGATATAGAGAGCATATTATCCCCTTTTTTGAAATACTCTTGTATTTTCTTGAAGTCTATTATCATATCCTTCCTAACTCTTTATTTTATCTTTTCTTGCAGGTCATAATCTCAAGACCTTCAATCAGTATTTCTGCTCTGGTTGGCACTCTCACCAATTGGTACCTACTCATTATAAAGCCTGGTAGAAAAAAAAAAATCACATGGTATGCAAGTCTGTTCACAAATGCTGAATTGAATAAAAGGATAACTGCATGCATCTTGTAGGCCACAAGAAATGTTTTAGCATAATGTCCACTTTTAAATTATTATTTTTTTTTTTTATTTTAATAATACTATCATGTTGTTGAATCATGTTTACCTTGGGATCCGCTCTAACTTGGAGACCTGTAGAACTTTTACCTAGATAGTTGTTCCTTAATTCGTATGTGTGCAATTTAGTATTTCTGCCTAAGTGAGTATCTTGCACTTGTCCCTATTGAATCACATCCTATTATTTCAAACCTACCTCCAATTTGTCAAGATAATTTTTAATTCTATTCCTGTCCTCCAAGACACTTACATTCTCTCAGTAGCTTGGTATCATACGTAAATATTCCCTATTCCAGCATCCAGGCTATTCATACTGCAACTCCAGCGTGGAACTGTCAGACTACTGAAACAGTCCTCTCAAGAGCAGTACATAGAACAGCAAGAGAAAATGAAAGAAACATGGTATACAAGGCAAGCATATCAATGGGGAAAAAAAATCAGCAGACTAAGAATCAAAGCAAGCATATATATGGTCTGTGCTGCAGAAAGAAGAGTGTCTGGATAGTTCTATCATTAAACCAGATGGTCCCTAGTAAAAAAAGTGATCCTTTTTTTGTTTGTTTATTTGTTCTTTTGTTTGCATAACTAACACATCTGTAAAGTCACTTTCAGGTATCTTCAAGTAAAGCAACTTTCCCCTTATCCTGAAGTTTTTAGATTATCTTTGTACATACAGACTCTTGCAAGAGAAAACCATGTGTTCCAAAATTCTGTATAAATAAAAGGGAGAGTTCAGTGACTGACATGGCAACCTCTCTTCCTCTTTACCTGGTGTGACAGATCATCTGATTCTGCTTGTCTTTTCCTTGTTTTAACCTCCACAGTGAACAGATATCAAGATGTTTCCTCTTCTAGCTATAACCATAGCAACAAGAGAAAATATAGTAGTGTTACTTCTGTTTCCATTTTCATTACAATCTTCTTCCTTTCCCAATTTCAGGATATTACTGCAGTTGAAGTAGAGGATGACTGTAATGCCAGTGAATTAAACACAGAATAAATACAAATATGCTACGGTATAGTCAAGCCACAGCACCTAGAGCCTTCTCTTCCATCTCCACATCACAGGTTGTAGACCCATGAGTCCTGCCAGCTGAAGAATCAGTAATCACAAAGGCATCAGGTACACTTCTTTTTCTTCTCCAGTGATCCCAGATGACTTAGTTCATATTAACATTATATTGTGATAGTATCAGTAAAAGGTATGGCCACAAGGTGCATGTAAAAATGTGAACCAACGCTTTTAACTGCATCCAACACGCTTAGTGCAGCCACTTCACACTGGCTACAGCTTCTTTCATACAGTCCATTTTTAACAGAAGAATATTTGAATAACAATCACCGGCGAGATTAATGACTTATTAATCACCACATTTTCTTTCCCTGTATATTTGACTGTCATGTAACATCTGTACTCTAAATCTTGTATCTTCTGCTACCTATGAACTAATGTCATCTGTGGCCTTAATAGCATGAAATTTAAGATAACTTTAGATTGCTGTGTTTCTTTCAATGGTGTATTGTATTTTTCTGGATTATAAACATACAAAAAAAAATCATACACACACACACCCCCCCAACAAAAAAGAAGATAATGAAAACAACAAAATAGCAGAGTATGATGTTGGGCACAATGCAGTCATTGTTATGTGCAAAGATAACCATGACATTGTGGTGGTGAAAACTAACAAACTATACTCTTTGTGGCAGACTGAAAGGATTACATTATCCTGTTAATACAGCTGGAATAACATAGTGTATACTGCACCTATGTAGGTTATGAAAGATTCTGGCTAGAAAAGATAGGAGTCTTTTACTGATTGCAATTTAAGTCAGATAGAATTCAATAATCAGGGTAAATTTCTCACTCTCAGTTGTAAACCGTGGAAAGGCAACTGTTTGAGATTAACTTTTCATATTTATATATAAGCTTCTCTCCTTTTTTCTACTAACTATTCTAAAAATAATATATTTCTACTGTATACATTTTACCTACTCCATGTTGTATTTAATATATTTAATAGATCTATTTAATAGAATATTTTAATTCTGGTAGAATAATTCTTACTCACTGGTAATTATGACTAATGCACATGGGATACAAATTCTAGTCTTCCTGATGGTAGTAAGGACTGTATTAAATATATGACAGAGGTAGTCACTTTGTTGAGACTACGTAAAAAATGCCAGCATTTTGACTTGAAAGGATAGAGTATTAACAGCTATTATTCCTGTTCAGAGCTTTCCCTGATGCATGTCTGTTATGTGCAGTTGTTTATGTGCCAACGTGCCTGTGTGCAATGGTGCATGTATATACACCCATATCAGCTTGGCCAAAGCAAAGTAATACCCGCTCCTCTTTCTATAAAGAAAATATAAAATAATCTAGGTCATAATTTTGCTACCTTTCCATGAGATAGAGATTTGCTATTTGTATGTGTATTCCTGCTTACTTATTGAGTTGAAGCTTTGTATTTAATTGAGTAAAACAGGGTCTCTAAAATGCAGTGAAGTTCAAAAGTAAGCAAAAGGTTAATTCATTGTGGTTATAGCCCACCTCCTTGTGTATCTGAACCTCCAACCCCATGAAAAGAAATTCACTTTTCAGGAAATAAGTTTTTAATACTGTGGCAATGAAATCAATTTTTTATCCCTAAAAATGGTGATGTGCACAAATAGCAAGATCCTACGAATGTTGTCAAATTACTACATAGAACACTAAATAGATGTAATTTGTAAATATATTTGGCTCATAATTTAGGAGTTACTTATCTAATTTTGCTTAGTCATTCTGTACTGAGTTACAATGAGATTTGTTCTAGAATGCATATGTAAAATTTAGCTTGCTTTAAATTTCCTGAATTACTTTGAAAGCCCATGCACCTTTGGCAATGTGGTGTATGCTTGAATATTTTTTATCAATGCTGTTTTAGTCAAGAGATGAAAAAGTAAAGGGAGTAATTGCACATAAGACATGTTTACATTGAATAATTATTTGTTTTGCATATATTTTTATTTAATCTGACTTCTCACTGAGATCAACAAATCTTTAAACATGTGAGTAACATGAGTTAAGGAAATAGTAAGGTTTTAGATGTATCTTGTATCTTGTCACAGTTTCACAGCAAAGAGTGAACTTCTGAACCTCCAAATGAGGTGGAAGACAGAAACCAAAAAATAGGAGAAAACATAGTTCAAGTACAGTTTCATTCTTGCTCAGTTACTCTTCCTATTCCTAATTTCTTTCCCTTTAAATTGCTGGCATTAGTCCTGATTTTTCCTAAATTTTAGCACAGTTAAATCTTCTGTAAGTCCTAAAATTTTCTTCAGTCATTAAAACAGTTTTGGCTTTCAGTATCAATCTTTTCAACAAAAGTAAATTTTACTACATGTAGCTGTAATTCTAATTTTTATTTTTCTTAGTAGAAACAAATCCTTTCATCCATTTTTCTCTGTCCTGGCTTCCTTTGTCTCTGTCTGTCTTTGCTATGAAACCTTTTGTAGGGAAAATATATCAGCAATTTCTGATTTGACTATTTAATAGATTCAGAAGGAAATTTAGATATGATGATAAGGTACAGTGCTTCCCATTTGTCTTCTGACATATTTTACTGTCCTTTATTTGTTTCTAATTTCACATTTTATTGGTATGTTAATTCTTCTGATTGGCTGTTTTTTTCTCATAATAATTTATTATTCCTGTTTCGATGTCCTATGTATTTTCCTTCATAAGTCCATTTAATCTTGAATAATTAATGAAAATAATCATAGGTCTCTAGACACTGGTTTTGGCATGTAGTCCTCCTGTTAGCCATCAGAGTACAAAATGTAATGCTTCTATGAGGGTAGTTTCAAAAAATCACACAATTCAATTATTCACTTCCACAGAGCAAAAATCACAATGTGTTAATACTTTCCTAGGGTGGATTTTATATTTTGGCAATAGATCACAGTAAGGCTGCAGCTTTTCTAAATCTGGCAAAGTAAAGGAGAGTCACCAGATGGAGTCCTCAGGTAACATACTGAGATCAATGTAGTTTATTAATACAGAAGTGTTTGGGTAGGCTGTGTATTAATCTCAGCCTTCAAAAGAAGCCTGACAGTGACTTGCAGATTTTGGAGTTCACAGAAAAAAGCGAACCTGGTAACTGATGAAGTTATTTCACATATTTACCTAGATTTATTTTAAAGAATCTTTGTAAGGTTTATCTAGCATGTGCCACTCTATTCCTCTGTCTTCGCAGCCAAATAGATGGAGTTCAGCCTACCCATTTAAAAGGAGCCCAGGCCGAATAATTATATACTCCAATTGTTCCCCATCTGCTGCCTGCTTGATCTACAAATGCCTTTTCTTGTACCAGGAAGCAAACAGCAGAAACTCAGCTGTTCAGAATTTCCATCTGGGAAATTGCAAGTTGCTGTGTTCCAGTACCTAAAAGAAGAATCTATTCCTGCATATAGTTAAGTATAGAATAAAATGCATAGGAAGGGGAAATCATTAAAAAAATGCAAATGATCTTGTTTCCACTGGCCTAATACTAAAGGGTAAGCAGAAAAAAAATCAAGTATCAGATAAGCTGCCTATGACACCTTTTCCTAAGCTAGAGCTCTGCAAGTTAGAACACATGCTGCACCCTTGGAAATGTGGATGATAGCAATATCCATATGGTACTGGAAAACATTTCTTAGGGTCAGGTTCAGATTTCTTCCGGAATCATGTGTCTCCAAGCTTTTTACATAAGGGACATTTATTAAAACCACCGAGTAGATCCTACCTTTTAAGAGCTAGCCTTACAAGGATAGAAAAGATTGTTGTGTTTAAAGCTTGGAACAAAGTGATAAAAATCCAATTTCTTTTAAATGCATATTTGGCATTTTAAAATGTCTACCTGCAGAAACTATGCAGTTTTTTCCCCTTATATTGCCAAAATATGCAATAAAAAAAAATCCATATGAAAATTTGTATATTTTTTCTTTATTAAATTTATTATAATTTGTTTTTTTTATTATAGAAACAGATTTTTTCCCAGCTGAACTGCATATTATACTTGAATTAAAAGAAAATAAAGGGGGTTTTTTAGTAGCAACATTGATTTTTCTGTATAGACAGACACTTTCCAAAATAAATTATTTTCATAACTAAAATTTAATCTTGTTCAAAAAAGCCAATTTATTTTAAAATCTACATTTTATAATTTTAACATGCTATAAACTGAAAGCTATATATGACTGTAGGATATACTGGAGCAAAATTGTCTAGTAACATTTTCTGGAGGACAGGAAAATCATAGATGGATACGTGGAAGGAAGGAAAAAACCCCACCTGATACAGATTATGTATAAAGAAAGAAAACCAACCAGAAAGCGGTTAAAGTGGGAAAAGCAGTGAAAGAATATATATGATAGATATTAACATCTTTAGTAGAACATATATTTAATGACAGATTTTTTTGTCACAGTTGTGTAGACTATGCTATTCTTAAACAATCAAGGATACCACTGTATTGGGTGTCTGTGTCTGGGTGCTGGTAGTGGGGCAATGCAGGGTGGCCCCTGTGAGGAGAGGCCAGGGTTGCCCTGCTCCAGACACAGCTGGTTCTGGAATTCTCCAATGGACCGACCGCAGGGCACGGCTGAACCCCTCAGCCAAGGTGGTGGTGCCCCTGGGAAAACATATATAGGAAAGGGCAGAAAACACTGTACAAAAGTGTGAGGAGGAAAAAAAGAAAAAAAGTGTGAGAAACAGTAATGTGAACACAAAGAAGGAGCAGAGATTCTGCTGGAAGCTACTTCAAGGCATATGGACGCAGGGAGGTGANCCTGCAGCCCGTGAAGAGACTAAGGTGGAGCAGATACTAACACTGCAACCTGTGGGAAAAGCCCATGCTGGTGCAAGGAAATAATGTGAAGAGGAAGGAGTATCAGAGACAAACTGTTACGGACTGACCACGACCCCCTGTGCCACACCCCCTTCTGCACCACTTTCTCCCCTTGCCCTGTTGAAGAGGGTGAGTGAAAGAGCAGCTAGGTGGGCATCTGGCAGCCAGCCAAGATCAACCCACAACAACACTGCGTTTGGAAAATGCCAGGCAATATGTAAAGTCCTGAATTGCTTCCTGCATCAGCCTCTGTAGCCCCTGCAGCATGATGCCTGCATTGTCACAATTAACAGTGTGCCAACATTCCCTTTGTGAAACCTTTACATTCAGGGGATTAGAATAACATGGCATTAAAAATTCTTTCTGAGCTGAAACTAAGCATACGGTACTTAGGCTGTAATGGCAATGCTGATGTTGTGTGAGGCTCTTGTAGAGTGACTTCTAATATTAATCTCAAGCATTCAGTTCTAACGATCTCAGTGCTAGACTTGCAAAATGACATGGGTACTGTAACACTGAGCTTTGCAATGCCTCACTCCCAGAAGGGAATTCATCCGTTGGAGCAACTTGCTTGTGCTCCCTGTACAATATACTGGAAATTTAAAACACTCTGAAGGAGGATCCCAGCTGGCAGCATGCTGAGCAGAAAACTGCCAAACTAATCACTAGAAGACACTGCAGAAAGGGTAACATCTTTCTTTCAAGGTACAGAGAAGGTGATATTTTTAAGATGCCTGTGGCATAAGTAACACTATTAAAGATGTAATTTATTTATTTGGATTTTTATGAGAAATTGCTTTTAATATGGCAATGAAATAAGTATTTAAAAAAAAAGGTTGGTTTTTTTTTTTTTTTTTTTTTTAATTAAGCAGGGATTTGGCCTGTGTGGAATTTTTGTAGTAGAAAGTCTCAGAAGGAATAGCCTGAAAAAGTAAATTCATTGGAGAAAAGCTCCCTTTCAAAAGTTTCTGTAGAAGTTTGTTCTGTCCTCAAATGTTTTGAATTCAAGTATGTGACATGAAGTGTTGATAAGGGGTTTTGTTACCGCTATTTTGTCTGTGTTTTTCTCATAAAGACATTCCTTCCTGGTCCTTAAAGTTGTACTTAGAGTTCTCCAAAAATTTAAATTCCTTTGAAGTGAAAACAAGAAAAAGCAAGTTTGATTAAGATGTTCATAAGAGGTGTTGATACATGGTGAAGGTATACTAAAGATGGTAATTAAAGTGTTTTATTAAACTTGTTCTCTGTTCAATGTCTTTCAGCTTGTCAGGAGAAATTATAGCTACAGGTATTTTCATTTTAAGAATGAAACAAAATGATGGGGGATTAGAGAACAAAATCCTTGTGGGAATGTATTTTTTAGTTACTGTACTGATGTTACTGCTCTCTGCTGTGTGGTGCAGCAGATGTAAATTTACTGGCTGTACCTTTTTTAGCAATTTATAGAACTATGACAGATAGTCTTAACTATATAATACCTTCCTTTATATCTTTTTTGAGTAATGTATAGAGAGTAAAATCCCTGCTGAACATTCCCAAACAGAAACATGTAATAAGTACTTCAATCATTGCAATATGCGAAACAGTCCTTCACACATGATAGGTGTTAAGGAAGAAAGTATGGTATAAATAGATTTTATGCTACTTATGACCTGCTGTACAAGAATCATCAGCACTAGAACAACTACTAAATGTAACATAACACTTAATGTTCGTAGACATCCATTCTCACCCATTTGGGACAATAAGTCATTATTTCAACAGATACAGTGAATGGGTTACAAAATCTACCTACTAAGAAATTATTTTGGATGAAATCCAGTCATCGTTCAAGGTTTCAAAAATAAAATAATAATTTAAAAAATCCACTACCAGCAAAATAGATGTGCTGAGGAATATGAAGCATAGAGCATGGAAAGCTCAGGTTCAATGATGTTCAGATCTCTCAGCAGTTCATGGCTGAAGCTCACTGTGTCCAGTAGCTGTGCAAAGTCACGAATAGCCATGATCACTGATTCTACTGCAGCTCTCGGAGAGATATTAAGTTCCCTTTATATTCAGAACCTTATTAACAATTAACAAAAAAAGCCCAGCTCCTTCTGTGAAAGAAATAGATTGGCATAAACAAACTCTATTTCTCAGTTTGTGGTCAAGCAAGTACCACACAATTATTTGGATCCTATATTATTTATTGAACAGTCACTTTCTTTTAAAGTTCTTCACATCTAGTTGTGTGAAGACTCAGTTCCAGCCTTTGTAAATGTGTTACTAAGAAAAAAATTGTCTCGTGGAATGTTTTATACTCTGAAAATTGGTCAAGCTGTGGATTTCAAAAAAGGTAGCTTTGAAATTAATTAATGTGGACTTAATAATTAAAACAGCAGTATCAGCACCTAGTAATTTCTGCTGCATTAGTCAGTTCACAGAGTTTATTTATTTAGTTTATCTGAATTAATTAATTCTCCTTTCAGCACAGTCATTTATTTTCTAGGTAACTGCTGTTTTGAACTATTCAACCATCCTAGTGAAAAGATTTCAGTATGGTATTAGGGAATAATATTGTGCCTCTCTTTTCATCTTAAAAGCCTCTAAGTGTCTGTGGTGGTTGTAATGGGAAAAATATGACTGTTTTTGTAATAGAATGACATTTCCGAAGGTACATTTATGTGGTTATGAGCAGTACATTGCATCTTGTATGGCAGAAGCTGTTATAAACTGGCACATTAAAAGGGTTGCCTGTTCTGCTCAGAAAAAAATAACAGTGCTAATCTCTTTATAACTCCAGATTTCTAAAGCTAGATCCTGAATTACACCAGACCTTCACTGAAAAGAATGCAAGCAGAGTGAGATATTGGCCATCCTTCAGGTCCCAGTGCTGTAGGACAGCCAGAACTACGTAGCACTAAGCATGACGTAAGACAACATTTGGACTATTTCTACCAGCCAAACACACTCCTACAGGTCTCCCACCATTACAAACATTACAAAAATAAACAATAAGCTCAGAAAAATAGGAAATATTAATCTGCTGTTATTATGCTAAGCAATAAATGGATATATCAGGGTTAGTATTACGATACAATATGGAATATTTAAGAGACCTTAATGGATTAAGATGGAAAGTGTGTTAAATTAAACTCTCTGTGCAGAAGGTTTTCACTGAAATCTCCATAAACAGTTATTGAAAGTTTTAATTACAGAAAAGTCTGAAACAAAAAACTTGTCATACTAATTCACCAAAACCCATCCCGCTAACTAATCATTTCTGGATCCCAGGAAAGAAGAGAAAATTGAAATGAAGCTTTCATTTTCTTTAGAGTTTATTGAAACAGATTGTTCTGGTCACCTAAAAAATTTAGAAATAAACATCCAAATATAAATTCTCTGAAGAAAAGAGGTGGAGAATAGAAAGGAAGATGACACAGAAAGACAACTAGTATGAACATTCACACTGTTCATTACGGACCTGGAAATAAAATGTTGGTCTTCTAAATTCTTATTTAGACATCTATTTACAAGTTCAAATTACTTTCAAAATCACTAATATGATATATCTTCAAGGCAACTGTGAAATACTGAACAAATTTTTGACAGCCAACATTATTGTATCTTCACATGTTTATTATATAATATTTCTGGTAAGTAAATAGCATATTTTTCTTATGGTAATATTAAAGAAAAAGAAAAAAGAAAAAAAAAAAAAACACTCCAAAACTTAATTATTTCACATATAATGCCCTAAATAGACTCTAGATTGCAGAAAAATAAATATATATTCCTTCCACATAACTATTGACATTTTGATATGACAACAGTTTTCCTTACAAAAAACTTTCTCAGGATTTTTTTATAGGGAATGTTAATTTCATTCCTTATAACTTATTTTTTAATACACCATATAAATAACAGGTAAAATTAATTTGTGAACCAGTCCTTGATGAAGCATAAGAATGTTTCCATCTGGAAATGATTATGTTTAGTCTTCTGTGTTACAGATGGAAAGTTATCCAAAACACAACAGTAAATAATTGTGTTTCTATCTTGGTTTAAGTCTGTATTGTCAGTGTTACTAAAAATTATGCATAAATTGGAGAAGCTAGCTCAAATTGTCCAAATAAGTATTTATTGATAGGAATAATACTTTCTTTTTTTTGAGCCAGGATCATTTTTAGTAGATGGAAGGTTAACAGTTTTAAAACACTCTTAAAGAGCGAATGTCATTGTTCCTTTGTGTCTCTTACAAATTAAGTGGTATTTAAAATAAATTGCACATTTTAACCTTAAAGAAAGGACAGGGCACTCTAATTAATGCTAGAGAGTGCTTGTTTTCTTGTTCTGTTTTGTTTTGTTTTGTTTTTCTTTTTAAGGATTTATATCAATAACAGATTCACATAATTGGCCTTGTACTGTATTGAGGAAAAATATTCTAGTTCCACACTGCTGATGGAAAAGACCAGTTAGGTCATCAAAGTCATGGCCGCTTGAACCATCATCACTTTGTGCATTATTTTTTTCCTCCTGACAAGCTTACTCACAAAGCTCCATTTACCGTAAAATTTCCTATCTGTATGAGTGGGAGATCTGAACGTAATTCCTGGGATAACCGAAAGGGGTTGAGCTGCTAAGCCACATTTCAGTATTCAGGAAAAAAAGAAAACAAAACAAGAGGAAAAAAAAAAAAAAAAGCAATAGGAGAAACATAGAAATAGGGAAATGAAGAACTGATTTCCGCAGAAGAAGTATGGCATTATTATATGGAATAGCCATAAGTATGTCCTCACACTCATCTTTGCTGAACAGTATTACTCAGCAGCTGCTTTTGTTAGGCTAAGTTCCATCAAAACCATTGCATTCTTAGCTTCTCTTTGTTCTGTTAACCTCCAGAAGGATCCAAGTTGGGAGGTACTGGTACATTAATATAGAAGTGGTCATTTCAACTTTAGATCAGCATTCCTACATGAAATTGCCCTTAGTGGAGGTCATGATTTAATATGGGGCATATTAAATTCTGTGTGTCCAAGCTGAAATTCAGTGAAATAATGTAGTTAACATTTCCACACTTCAGACCTTGAATGATCCCAAGTGATCATAGTCATAACATTTAATACTTTCCTGTGGAGATATACAGCTGTGGTAACTCAGCAACTGTGGTATGGCTCATTACTGCCCCAGAGAACAAAGACTTTCCACCACAGACTGTATTCACATAGTTTTAGGGCAGAAAAATGGTCTCAAGTCAGTAGTCCAAGCTACCTCCCAATCCCATCTAGTTGTTAGACAGCAAAGCTCTGTGGAGACACCCATGTCAACACAGAATTCCTGAGAACATATACTTGTTTGAGTCAGGCACAATGTGCCTAACCCATTTCAAACTGCAGATAACTAGCGCAATGAGGATCTGTACCAAATAATACCACAGGCTTGAGTTTCCTAGATGGGTATTCCCTGAGAGTCCCTTGGCTGTGGGTCTAGTACTTCAATGTTCAGCACTTCTTTACAGATTCAGTTGTCTTAAACCTCCTTAAAAGCCTTTCTAATGTCATAGAATTTTGCAGCAAGTTCTTTAAATTCTCCTGTCAGTAATACAGCACAGTGCAAAGTATTGCCATTATTATGTGTCTTCATATTTCTTAAAATTTCTTGCATATAAGTATCACCAGATTTCCAGATAATTTTTTAAATACCTGCACATTAAAAATGTTGTTGTACACACAAAGTAGACACAAGAATTATTTTTACAGAGTAAATAAATTCTTCCCCATTCCTGTAGATTTTGTGGATATTTTGCATAATTTTTTATATTTAACCACTAAATATATATATAAATATTCTCTGTGGCACTCTGTGCAAAATTTTAAACCATCCTGGCCTTTTTTTTTTTTTTTAAAAACTTAGTGCTATAAACCCCTGAAAAAGAAAAAAATAAATTTTTTGTGGAAATATTTTCAGAGCTTCAGCTACAGCAACTCTGTGATACTGTTATGCAAGAATTAAATAAATGTGCTATCTCTCTGCACTGTAGATTGTGAAACGCAGAATTCCCAGAGGGGAGTTTCAACTAGATCACTATCAGACGTTGGAGAATGTTGACTGATGATGTGAGAACTGTTATTCACAGGCTCTTTCAGCAGATCTTCTCATCACTCCAGAATTTTAAAATCCTCATTTATGTCAGAGGGTTATTGAACTAGAACTAGATTTCTTAGGGAAGAGGTGATATATACAATAAAGTGGATGAATACATTCCACTGAAGACTAATGAAACTTTTACAGTGTCATCTTTTTTCACATTAAGGCATTTCTGTAGATGATGAAGGCTAAAATCATTCCTCTTAAGTCAGGATAAATGGAGACAGTTTATAATATTTGCACCAAGATCTCTTACTAATTTTTTCAGGAAATAACATCAAGCAAACCAGTAAAAGCAATTTTTACAGTTTCACTTCTAACTGTTACAGCTGCAATAGAACCTAGAATTCCTATCTGACTACTGAAAAGTTTTATCTAGGCGATATATAAATAATGTAAGATAAGACAGTACAAAAACTAAGATATTTTCCCCTCCATCACCACATGCACAAGCAGAACAAATGATCAGAGGACCATATTTAATCCTGACTGAATTCTTTAAAAGATTACTGTTCATCATCTGAGATGGAATAATTCTTTGTACATAGTTTGTTACACTACTGCTATCCAAATCAGTGTGGATAAAACTATGGAAAGGGTTCAAGTGAATCTGTTTCATTTTAATTTAAACCAAACATAGGTATTTGTATGGTCACTCACAGTGTTTCAGCCAAGGGAGTAGCTAATAGCATTCCCAATGAACATCTGTTCATGCCTAAAATACAGAAGGAAAAAAAAAAAAAGAAAAAAAGAAAAAAGAAAAACTAGACCCAGGTAAGGAAGTACAACCTTTTTGATCTTTCAGTGTTCTGTGCAATATTGAATTGCGCTTCCTTGTGGACAAAGTTTTACTTCATCTTCATCCTGGAGGTGAAAAACGCGATATTGTGTCATTGGCAGTGTTGATTACAGACAGAGGAGTAAGGTTTGGAAGTAGAAGTGGAGGATTTTGAAAATTTCAGTAAGGAATGAGGGGGGTGGGAAACATCAACGGAGGTTTGTAGGCTTAGAAGGAGGTAAGAGAAGCAGGGTTCAGTGGGGGAAAGATAAGGGAACAAGAGAAATCAGTCTAATCTTTTCAAGGATGATGGTGGCAAAAGGAGTGTTGGGTATCAACAGGGATTTGAAGACCTGTGGATCTGGGATGGAATGACACTACATCCCTATATCCTTAAGTGAGGAACAAGCATCCTGCTTGCCAGTAACTGCTTGCTCCAAAAGTATTCCCTTTGACCCCTCCTCTTGCACAATTGTGTCTATACTTCCTAACCACTGCAGCAGCTCCTTCTCAAGCTGCTACTATTTCAGCAGAGAGGAGATTGCCTGATGTCTGGTACTATTGCAATGATGGGATGAACTGGGAGAAAAACAAGCCCTGGTGTCAGGCCAAAGATCCAGACCCAAGTGGCTGATCCTCCTAGTGCTGTCAGAGCATGTATCCCTCCTCCTCAAACAGGAGCTTCTGCTCCCCAGAGCCCAATCTCTCTGTCAGTGACAGTAGAAGATTATGCAGATAGCACAGAGGAAAAGGCTTTTCAGGAAGTGCACGTTGATCACAGACATGATCTTAAAGCTTCACTGAAATGGATAAAGCCAGAAGTCTGCTGTGGTTAGGCCTATCCATGAAACCTTCATCAATATTGAGAAGGAAGGTAGGCAGCAATTTTGTAACCCCAGTACCATAGTGACTGACAAGATGTGAGAAGGTATTAAGAAAATTATACCTCAAA
Source organism: Scopus umbretta (assembly GCA_013400535.1). Lineage (NCBI taxonomy): Eukaryota > Metazoa > Chordata > Aves > Pelecaniformes > Scopidae > Scopus > Scopus umbretta. The sequence continues at coordinate 14,939 of VZTL01000399.1, forward strand.
AATCACATATTCTAAAAAGAAAGTTAATATAGACTTAGCTAGATGAAACCCCATGTGAATTCATGGTGTCAACTAGAGAAATATTTAAACAGGTCAAGTAAAGAATAATAATTTTGTCTGTAGAAATTCCTGACTCTGCAATTTGCTGGTTGTTATTTTTTTTTTTTTAGGTTTAGATTACATCCAAACATTGTCTTTAATTGCCCTTTGTTATGAGTTTGTCCATTTTTCTCTGAACACATTTTTGTTTTTACACATGACAACATGTAAGAATGAGTTCTCCACTTTAATATGCTTTGTGTGACAGTCTTTTCTTTAGTTTTATTACAAATATTAGCTGTTTGTTCTCATTTGGTGTCATCCAAATCTTAAGTAGTAAATTTCCATTCCTTATCTATATTATGTATATCATGGATTCCTACTATGTTTCCCCTTTCTCTTCAACATTTTTCTCAGCAAAGTCTTTTGCAGCCTTAGAAATCCAGTGTGTTTCATCTTTCTTTGTACAGATACTGTTTCAGACTTTTCTTCAGATGTGTTGTGTAGTTCTATTGCATATACTTCTATTATGTAATATTCTATGTATATTTTGCATCTATTTCTACTTATGGTCATATAGTTAGAAAGAGGAATAGATAGACATGAAATCACCAGATCTGCATACAATATTCAGATTGTAAGCATGTGTTAGCTTTATGTAATGGCTTATTATGATTTTGTTTAATTCCTTGTTTAAATATTTTCCATAATCTGGTTTACATAGGTATAAAAATAAAAATTTAAAAAAGGTTATAAATTGTGTCACAATTGTTAGGTTGACATCACTTATTCCACATAAATGCCACGATTCTGAAAAACTTCCACGCAAGTTTCTGTCTCTTGGAATGGGCAGCCAAGGTTGTCTTCTGGAGTGGATATTGATGTTTCAGTCTCTGAAATTTATAATAGTTTTAGTAATCCTGTACCTGTACTCTTGTCCTTTCTTGGGGGTTAATTGTGGATTATTTAGTAGCTTAGCCAGCTTTTGTAAGAAAAAATTATTTTTAAACAAAAACAAACCCATAAAGCCTACCAGAAAATAAAATGAGATAAAAATAAACTTTCCTAAACAGATAATTTCTCAACAATTAGGCCGATATTAACCAATCAGTACAGGTAGGACTAAAACATTTTGTTGTCTTGGTCAGAGACCTATAAATTTCTTGAACTGAGTGTGATCTGCCCTGTCTGTAAATCAGCACTGCCTCTTACTGTAGTTTCAGGTTCTTTTGTTACCAGTCTTCCTGAATATTATAAAGGATAAAATGTTATTCCCACTGGCTGTAAAACTTCAAAGAAATTGACAACTTCATTAATCCAGACTTGGGAACTTGTGCTAATTACCCCTTCTGGGACTCTCTTCCTGAAAATATCCCTTGTCTGAACCATTTAGGCAGGAATATATTAGGAAGCAAATAAGTAAAAATACATTGGTCATAAAGAACAATTATGCTATAGTCTCTGAATATCCCATGCTTCCAAAGTATCTGCAGCTAAAAATAATAAAAAGAGCAACTTGAAATTAAGAGGTATGAAAGCTGACAAAATTTCTAATCTAAGCTTTGGTTCACAGGTCATAGAATCATAGAA
>VZTL01000416.1:0-15060 GCA_013400535.1 Scopus umbretta
TTTGTGGTTTTGTTTTGGGTTTGGTCTTTTTTTCTTTTACAGAAGGTCGTATTATTTTTGTTTACCAGTAATGTACAGTTTCCAGTTATGGTGTTTGCCAGGAAGAATTACCAACTGCATTTTAATAACTTTTGGTGGTTTACTTTCTTGTGTACCTGAGGAATGAGGGATGGCTGGTCTAGCCGTCACAGTCCCGTGTAGTTAATTTATAAACTTTCATGCTTTTGAAGTTGCATGCTGTTCTGTACACAGAAGTGAGATTCCTTTTCTGCTGAATATAACACACGTTTTCTTTTGGCTTGTGTTTAGTTTTGAGTTATTGTCAAGTGTGGCAGATTCCTGCAGTGTTGTATCAGTGCTACACTGACGTCATCAAACTGGACACGGTTACAATCGAAGCGTTCAAGCCTCTGCTTTCTTCTAAAATCCTAAAGAGTTTAGTCAAGGTAAAATTTCATATTTAAAAATTAATGGCAGGTTTGGTCTATTTTGGTCTGGCTTTCATCTTTTGCATTCTGCTGTTGATGTGCCCCTATGAGGATTCCACCTGAAAGGGCTGATGCATGTAATGTACAGAAATGTACGGACCTTATCGGCAGAGGACAGTGATTTCCGGTATAGTACCTGCTGTAGCTATTTATCTGTTTATAAGTTGCTTAGAAGTAATTAATCTCCAGCTTCCCTCAAAACTTCATTTTTGACTTCTCAAGCTCTTGTAGTGGTATTAGTATACCAGGGAGTGATGTCTTGTGATTGTTTAAGCTGCGGTTTTCTTCAGAGGTGCCTTGTGTTAAAACTCTCTAAGTATATTTCTTTTTTTTTTTTTTTTTTTTTTAACTTTTTTAATTTTTAGTCTTGATGGTGTTTTTNCCTCACTGTTAACGTTTTAATCAAACTGATATTCAGGGTAATAAAAACTGGAATAGAGGACAGTGAGGCTTTTTTGCTTTGTCTTGTTAGCAGCAACGTAGCTAACGCTGATCATCTCTTCCTCTTCCTAGGATGTGTCTGAAAGCACAAAGATTTTGAAGAAGCTACTGACGACCAATGAAACTCACAATAACATCTATATCTAAAGAGGACACTTAGGATGCAGACTGCACCTTCGTAAACTCCAGTTTCTTCCGTAGAGGATATTTTGGAATTGTAGTTGTTTCCTTACAAATGGAGCACATCCCAGTAGATTTTTAGTTCTGCACTTATTTTTGTTACTTTCAAATTCATCGCTAGAAACACATATATTTCTTCTGCGTGGCTTGGGAGACTTTATTCTGGAGCAATTTTAGGAAAGGTGTCTTGAGTATGAAAAGCAACGTCGTCTTCTTCTCCTGAAGGGATTGTCTTACCTTTTATATGTAAAAGAGGAAATGCAGTTAAGGAGTTCTGTCTGTATCTAATGAGAACACCTAGTTTTTACTTTATTTTGAGACACAAAAGTTTTCCTGATATTCAGTCCTCTTTCCAGATTTGTCTGTGATGGAGAAAATACGCTCTGCATCTTTTTATATACATAAATAGATATAATTTTGTGTGTATGTATGAATGATACATCTATATGTACGTGTGCACATACTTTTTTTATATATATATATGTGTTGGTACAAAGTATGGTAAGTAAAGTATGGAAAAAACCCTTAAAAGACGTACAGGCTTGCTTTACCGATTAGTAGGGGGCAGGAAGGTGGAGCTGTTTTGAACCGCGTGGCAGGGCTGCGACTTGGATTCACCGAGTCGGTCGTCACGGCTGTTGAGGGTGCTGCTGCCCGCAGGTCTGGCAGGCAGAAAGGTGCGCCGAGGTTGGGGCGCTGCAGCTCCCATTTGCAGCGCCTTGCTGAGAGCTCGCCCTTGTTGGCCACGTCCGCTTCGGACCTTGAGCAGGAGCCGTAGAGGCTCAGGAGCGTTCCCTGCGGTCAGATCTCTCGCAGTGCCGGGAGCCTCTCCCGGTGAAACGGGGTGGTAGGCTCACGAGCTGCTTCAGCTGGATTTGCCGGGGCAAAGTGATTTGATCTGTCCACTGTAAAACTCCAGGTTGCTGGCCCCAGTGGGAATAGTACAAGATCTCTTATGCGGAGTATGTGATTTTTGGAGGAAAGTAAAAGTTCCAAGTTCTAAAGTGTCTCAAAAAATTCTCTGAAAGTTGGTAAGAATTTCAGCAACGTATTTAAAATATTAGGATTGGCATGTATATATCCTCTGTTTAACATTTTGTTTAACAAAATGGCGTTAAAGGTAGTATTTCTGTTGCTACCAAATTGCACAGTTAGTTGCTACTAAATTGCACGTAGCTTATCCTTTCGGAACAAAAGGATAGCAGCTTCCAAGTTCTCAGCTAAGTTTAACTTCGACTTACGCTGGCTGCCCAGTGGACATTTTGTGACAGTGCATTCCCGTAACAGAGCTGTCATCCCCGCGGGTTTGAAAGTGGCCGGCTTAGTCAACATCCACTGAAGCGAGTAACCCCTGGCTTCAGCAGGCCCACTGCAACTTCTGGTTTGGGACATTTTTAACCGCACGCTGTATCGCAGTTTCAGCTGTAGTCGAATATTCTTGATGTGGATATCGAGTTGTGTATCAGTTAAGACATTGATTTAACTTTCTGTTAATATAATTACAGATAAGCAAGCAAGTGTTGCTTTAAGTGGTACTGTATTTTGGAACGAACTCTGAGGCACGAAGTACAAGACATGGTTCTTTCTGGGGCTTTTTTCCCATTTCTGCGCAGCATTTTAAATAAAACCTGTTTGTATGCATGAGCTGAGTTGAGAATTCTGTTGCTCTGAATGAGTTGCGTGTTGGTGCACCATTTTCATACTTGCGTACTGGACATATTTGATTCATAATAAATTGCATCACAAGAAATACCTTTAAGAATAAATATGCAGGCTCTTATAGGAACTGTAAATATACTTCTAGTATTGGTTTTATCACCCGTGCAGTTTGCAATGTTTCAAAACGGTTACCCACTGAAGTATAATTCACTCTCTACTACCTGGGTTTATGCTGAAGTGTGAGAATATTCTTGAACACCTTGAATAAAAATGGCAAACAAAACACTCTAGCAGCTTGGAAGATGCAAGTAGAAAGACTGAAACCTGGTGTATTGGCAGAATGCTCCGAAGGCTAATGATTCTTGCTTCAAGGGATGTGATAGCTCTCCATAGCTGGAAATGTTTACGTAGGATGTGGTGCTTTTTCTGTCGGATACTGTCGGGCTAGCGGTTTCACTGTGTATCCAGGCGTGTTTCTGTGATCCACATCACAGATGAGGTCAAGCTTTGTCCAGCAGTAGTTCTCTCTGGCATGAGACTGTAAGGCCAGGGCATGTGCACACCATGTAGTGAGGAAGTCTCTCTCTCATCAGTGTCAGCTGGATTGTGCTGTACAAATTCGAAATGTCAGCCTTTCCCAGTCCACAGTAAGTACTGTAGGGCAGTGAAAGAAGATATTTTTATTTTGAATTTCCTCCTTTCTTTTTCCATAATTTGATGTATGAAGTCGCTCATATTCTCCCCTTAAATAGTTCTGGTAGTATCAGAACTAATGATGCCACAGTATCTCAGAAGATGTGAGCGTTGGCTGAAGATTTTTTTCGTATTTGAAAATTGCTACCTTGTTTCGGGTTTTTTTCCTTCTATGCTCTCTAGTATCTAATAAGAGCCTACAATATGGTTTTCTTTGTTTCTAACAGCAGTTGTTTTTGGTAATATTTGTAAAGGCATATAAACTTGAAACTTTTGTCAAATGGGACAGATGGCTTCAAAAGCTTTGGGGGAAGAAGGGCATTTTTGCCTGCTTGTAGGAAGTGTGATTGTGTAAGACTTACTTCCTTAAGGTATTGGGCTAAATGCAAATAACGAAACCAGATAGAGTAAACTGTTAGACTGGAAGAGTTTTCTTTTTCCAGTTTTCAAATAATTTAAACCATTTGCTACCTTTTTTTTTTCCCCAGATAACGCCGAGCTGTTTTCTGCTGAAGAATGTTGTCTTCCAAACCAAGGGCACAGCCTCTTCTCAAGTCTAATCTGGTTTATCATGCAGCAGAATATATTTGGTAGGCAGACGCATCCTCTCTTTCCTCAAAGGCTCTGACTCAAAGGTGATGTGCCTGACCTAATTCTTAAATCCTGGAATCACGGTGCTCTTTAATGAGGCTCCTTAGCTTTTGGCTTGTAATGGTGTTGGTGTCTGTGCAGTTCAGGTCACAGGTGTATGAGAACAGGACTGTACTGACTGTACTACAGGACTGTAGTGTCCAAGCCAGGAAATCTGGGTTTTATTTGAATTTGTTACGAAATCTCCGTGTTTGAATGCCCAAAACAGTGACACTGCTGCTATTCTGCTTTCATTCTCCCTGTGGCTGTTGTGGTCACATACAGTGCAGTGACTCTCCAATAATAAAGTTCTTGCAGCCTTTTGAAAATCCAGCGTGAAAACACCATGCCCTGCTTTGCTTCCTGAGCACTTCTTTATCCTGTTACGTTCCTTCTGGATTTGACATGATGTGCCAGTTCTCCTTCCTGTACAGTTTCTCCTTGCCACGTGCCATCAGCAGAAACACCGACACTGTGTGCAAAAGCATGAGCCGGGATGTTCCTGTTGGAGCCCAAGCCTTTTGTGACACTAAAGCCAAGGGATATTGGAGCTTGTGTCCCAAAGGTTGCTTTCCGTGAGTGCCTGCCTCCTATCCAGTAATGTGCTTCCTGAACCTTATTCACGTACCTCTGTGTTCCCACTGCACAACAGAGGTGAGGTAGAAAAGAGCTTCATTCTTTTGTCAGTCCATCCTTGATGCCAACGCACGATGCGCATCTCTTCCCCCTTCCTAGGCCCAGGTCTTATCTTACTGCGTGCTCTAGCAAACAATTCAAGTCTTCCTAGACTCCATCCTTCTCATACTGGCAGCAAATATCTTAGGTTCCACCCTGCAAACTGCTTTGTTGCTGAAGCCTCCGAGGAAGAATCTCACTTACGACATGTAATTTTCCAATTTCTATGCCAAAAACTGTATTAAAACATTTGGAAAGTCAAGTAGACAAAATTTAGGGAAACCCTGGAAGTTTGCCCTGCAAACTTTAATTCGGTCCCCACCCAATGCCCGAGGACATTTGCATCTTTAATTACAACGTTAGGTTCTTTTTCCCCGGATAAAGCTTTTTCCCTGCTAAAGGCCAGTGCTCAATTACAGTGTGGAGGGGAGGAAGCTCAGGATGAAATTGCCAGTTGCATTACTCCTCTGTGTTGGAGAGTGTGATAACTGAGGCGAGTGAGCACACTAAGGGCCCGTAGAGGAGGAATTTGTTTCTGCCTCAAATTCAGGCAAGAGTCTCTTTAGTAATGCTAGGCAAGCCCTGTAAATGACAATTTGACATGCAGCTGGTGTCTGTGTGTTTTGTGGGTGAACAAGCTGAGGTACCTGGAACCTGGCTGGCTGATGGGTTGAGCGCTCGCAAGATGAATTGTGAGAACAAAGCCGGATCAGGATGCTGAAAGCAGAAATAAAAGTGTTACAATGGAACTTGAAAATGCTTAAAATGTCGCAGGTAATGAAAAATATTTTTAAAAAAGACAAGCATTTTGTTCAACCTCAGGTGTTCTTTCTGATTTTTTCAAATGTTCTGGTTTGTGTGTAAAACATTGAAAAAAACCAGATGAGCTGAAAAAGAAATGAAACTAGGGGAGATAATTATATTTTTTTCAGTGCAACCAGATCTGCATTTTTTTCCCTTTAAATATTTTAGAGTAAAAGTTTTGACAGCTGCTGCACTTAACAGCAACCAACATTAATGGGCACCTCTGTCTAGCTGAGTGAGATCAGAGCTTTGGGGCAAGACTTTCTTACTTTATAGGAAACGCTGAGATGCTGTCGTTAGATATCCTAGAATAGTTGATGAGCAAAAGTACTTGGGAATTCCATACAATAAATGCTGTGGGAAACCATTAACTCGCAGGGACAAATATGCAAAGCACTTGTTTCGCTGTGATAACAAGGTATCCTGAGACGTCTTCAGTGAGGGAAGAACACCAGAGCCCCCGGAGAGTATGTATGTGGAAGAAAGGTTGAATGGCAGGCTATAGTCTTAAGTTTTTTACTTTCAAATAATTGTATAACCAAATGTTTAAATGTTCTTTGTATGGAATGTTATGTACGTGCCTGGGTAATTGCTTTCGAGTAGAAAATGTTTCGCAAGAATGGTGATGTGCCTTCAAAGGGCAGTTTCTTTGCATAAGCATTTACTGAGAAGACCATGGGTTCTTCCCCTGGGTTTTAATCAGAGGATTACAGTGTGCTTTTGTACACTAAACCCACTATATTTCTTACATTCAGGAGTGATATTTGAATTCTGTTACGTCTGATTTGGACTTGGATCCCTTTTCATGGTCTACTGAAATGAAAGCCGTCTCTTTTCTGTCAGCTCTACAAACTTTAAAGCCAATCTGCTGCTTCACAGGGAATTCACAAAAAGGGGAATGAACATAATAGAGTCACAATCACTGAAGACAGCAGTTTGGTTACTGAACAGATGAATGGTGAATGTACCACCTTGCTTAAAAACAAAGAAACAAACAAAAACAACCCCTGTGGTTAGAAAGGTTGTAGCTGGAAGGTTGTATGAGAACAGAGGCAGCCAGTATGGAAAGGTGAGAAGCACAGCAGAGAAAACCTTAGCACTGACCATCCCACAAAATTAGGGTTTGTGATGGTTTTTGTGCAATAAAGTAGGTTTTAAGGTGGGTTAGCTATTCCCTGCTGGCCTGAGTAACACTCTCGTAGGTCACAAAGAATGCCTTTGTGCTGCTCCACTTAACTTGCTTCCAAATTGGATTGAAAAAGATGGGGTTTGTGCAGAATAAGCACAGTGAGCAAGTACAAAATACTGTGCCTGGCTATTTCCACCCTTAAACCCTGGAGGACACTTGCAAGAAACCCTGTGGATGTTGTAAGAAATAAGCAGATCTTTTGTTCATTACTTAGAAAATCATAGAATCATAGAATCGTGACGGTTGGAAAAGACCTCTGAGATCATCTAGTCCAACCGTCAACCCAACACCACCATGCCTATCAAACCATGTCCCAAAGTGCCACATCCACACATTTTTTGAACACCTCCAGGGATGGTGACTCCACCACCTCCCTGGGCAGCCTGTTCCAATGCCTCACCACTCTTTCAGAAAAGAAATGTTTCCTAATATCCAATCTAAAATGTAACCTGAAACCGGAATTAAAAGTCCCCAATGTAGCTCTGTCAGGTTGTTCAGTTTTTTTTTCCAAGTGGCAGGAAGCAAGAACATTTGTGAGAACCTTGTAGAGCCCTGTGTGAAGAGGTGCTCTGCAATAGTGGATTCAGCAGAAAAGGCGCTTCAGCACCTGCCCTTATAGTTTTTACTTTTTTATGTTGTTCCACTTCTCTATGAGCTGTATGAGAATGTATGTGATTAATATTTACTTTTAACAACTATTGACATTTAGTAGTGTCTTCTAACAAAAAATAATTCAATCTGTTGGGTTTTTATAAATAGACTTATACCCAGGTGTTGTGGCAAGCACATTTTCTGTCTTTATGAATGTGAACTTCGTCTCCAACAAGGCCGGTTGCAGAGATCTTACGAGTAAAAACGAAGTATGAATCCCTGCAGTTCTCAGCTGACACTCTGTCTGGCAAGTAAAGAAATTCTGGATGGTGCAGGTTTGTCTAGCATAATTTTCATTGAAGGTTTTGTTGGCTCCAACCGTGAATGCTCTATTTTGTGTCCTACTGGACAATGATCCTATTATTTGCTTTTCTGAGCATCCCAGTATGGAGGTGACTGAGAGGTCAGATAATCTAAACTGCAGGCTGCTTTGTTCTGTGGTGCTCATTCGTGGCGACACTCCTTTCTAAAGCTCGTGTAAATTTCAGTTTTTCACTAACTTTTTCAATTAATTTAATAATTGTCTTTAAAAAAATCTGGACGGAAATATTTCTGCAAGTCAATGCTGGAGATCAAATTTCGTCTCGGCTCAGTTCTTAGATGGTTTTCGACTCTGTTCTGATTCAGGCTCAGCTGTGTCTGATGTTATTCTACTTCAAGTGGTAAGAGTCCTGTCCTTGATGTGGTTACCCTGAACGCGCTCAAAATTACGTGTCTCGGAAAATAAAACATTTATGAACGGGATGGCTCACAGCAGGTGGGCCCGCAGCGTGAGGCTCCCCCTTCACTGAGTATCATCCCAGCTCCCCTTCACACATGTGCTGTTCCCTTTCCCAGCTGAGCGTTGTGCCTTTGCAGGGATCGCCTGGAAGCACAACGGCATACGCTGGCTCTTAGGCGGTAAAACAGCAGACGTGCTAGCTGAGACCCAAGGAGCTCAGTGCTGTGGGGTGCTTCTCAAGTTAACGGCGTCCACTTCTGCACCGTGGGGCAGAGGGAATCGAGTAAGGCAACTCTTCCCTGCCGCAGCAGTATAGCTAGTGCTTCCCCCAAAGAAGGCGCAAAAGTTCCTGCGCTAAAAACCACTCTCTGTGGTCTTCAGAGCAGCCCAGTAAAACCACAGGCTGCAGAAGCGGGTTTCCGTGTTGCGCACGCTGGGGTGAATCATGTAGTTTCTTCCAGCTTCCAGCCAGGAGCCGAGCTCCCCAGCCACGTCCCCAGCGCTCTGCACCGCGTCAGCGCGTCAGGCAAGAGGTTCCTGTTCATTCGTTAAGAAGCAACTCACTTGGAATGGGAATAAATACTGAGTCTTACTCAGGAGGTAGGACTCTCTAGTATCACATTTACTTAGCTTTCCCTCGTTTAGCTTTCGCAGCACTTTATGACCAACGCCACAGGATCAAAAGCAGTTGTTGGACTTTGTATGTCTCGGTTTTCATTCCGCGTTACGCTTGCAGCGTGCGCTTCAAGTGAGACGTTCAAATTAAGATCAGTTGGTCAAGGTCTTGACTTGATCAGCATGGGGTAGAGAATGTAATGCTGCAGCGCTCATAGAAATGGTCGCTTGTCTGACAGGAAAGGAGCTTGCCTTAACTTTTTACACCACCTCCTCCTAGGGGGTGCCGCTAAGTGTTTCTGCAGAGCAGCCTGCTGCCACAGCTGTGATGCTGCGTAGCAAGTCTGTAATGTTTTGAAAGTGGCCTTTAATGTTTGAACTTCCAGCAAGCCGGCCTTGTGCTTCCTAGTGTTGACATGTGGCTTCCAGACTTTAAAATCCAATACATGTTATGAAAATGCACGAGTGTTGAATTTAAACCATATTTTAATCATTCGGCCACCTGTACAATATCCTAATAATCTTAAAATAGAGAACTTGAGATCCTCTGTAAAATTATTTGTAGCAGATGTTAAATCTTTGGCGTATTCTACACATTTACACGCTGGGGGGCAGATATTAAGCATTACCCTTACAAAAATAACCCAAAGCATATTTCTTTCAAAGAATTAGAATGGTTCATACCGGGAAGTGGATGCAGGAAGCTTTGTCCATTGTTGTGGTTTGTTTAAAGGTGTGCTTAAAATGAGATGAAAAAAAGTTTCAGTCGTTACTGCAGTTGGACAAAATTATTTGAGTGTTTAAAAGATAAAAAGCCTTTTTTTACATTTTGTTCCAGCAGCTTCCTCAGCTGTTATTTTTCTAGCCCAGCTTTCTTTTTTATTTATTTATTATTTTTTTTTTAGTACACGTCAACTCTCTGACCTTAAAGAAAATAATTATGGGGCACTAAATCCTATGTGTCAAACCTGTTCTCTGATGCTTGAAAAATTACCCTTTTGGTTAGAACTTGAGAGCCAGAAAAGAAAAACCTGATGGCAAGTGGCAAACTGTGCTGGTTTTGGCTGGGGTAGAGCTAATTTTCTTCATAGTAGCTGGTATGGGTCTCTGTTTTGGATTTGTGCTAAAAACAGTGTCGATAACACAGGGATATTTTAGTTATTGCTGAGCAGTGCTTACACAGGGCCAAGGCCTCTTCTGCTCCTCACCCCACCCCACCAGCGAGCAGGCTGGGGGTGCACAAGGAGCTGGGAGGGGACACAGCCGGGACAGCTGACCCCAACTGACCAAAGGGGTATCCCATGCCATGTGACATCACACTCAGCATATAAAGCTGGGGGAAGGAGGAGGAAGGGGGGGGGGCATTTGGAGTGATGGTGTTTTGTCTTCCCAAGTGACCATTACATGTGATGGAGCCCTGCTTTCCTGGGGATGGCTGAACACCTGCCTGCCGATGGGACGTAGTGAATGAATTCCGTGTTTTGCTTTGCTTGCGTGTGCGGCTTTTGTTTTACCTATTGAACTGTCTGGATCTCAACTCACAAGTTTTCTCACTTTTACCCTTCCGATTCTCTCCCTCATCCCACCGGGGGGGAGTGAGTAAGCGGCTGTGCGGTGCTGAGTTGTCAGCTGGGGTTAAACCACGACAGTCCTTTTTTGGTACCCAACATGGGGCTCGAAGGGTTTGAGATAATAACAGGCTAGATTGCAATGTGCTAGATTGAATTTATAGCTGTTATTGCTGTTTAGCTATTAATTGGCAGGCTCCAGTGCTTGCCGTGGGGCTTGCTTGCCTTACTGAATATTAGAGTCTAGTGGTCATTAGTGGCTGCTTTTTGCTTTCGCTGCTTGCTGTACTGCTCATCATATGGTTCTGCTGAGCCTGGGAACATTTTGATAACAGCAATGGTGATGCATCTGGGCTGGCAGATGGACAGGGCATCACTGCTGTTTCTGTGCTGCGGTACTGGACAGGCTGGAACTCCACTGTGAACTCGAGGCGAAGGGACTGTGACCTGTGGATGAGTCCATGCAGGAGCAGGACACCCCGAAGCATCTGTGGTCATGGTTATGTCTGTGCTGCAGAAGGTATATCTCTGAAGGGCTTGTGGCCCAAGGATAAGTCCACGCTGCAGCAGGTGCACCTTGAAGCATCAGTGACTGTGCATGATGTCGTGCTGGAGCACCTCAAAGCGTGTGGCCATAGGGAAGCCCACGACAGAGCAGGTACACCCCTCGAGGGACTGCAGCCGTGGGAATGGCCATGTTGGAGCAGGTTTACTTCTGAAGGGACTGTGGCTGTGGGTAAGGCCACGCTGGAGCAGGTATGTCTCTGAAGGCATTGCGGCCCATGGATAAGGCCACAACGGAACACATGCACCTCAAAGCAACTGTGGCTGTGGATAAGTCTGTGCCACAGCAGGTGTACCCCTGGAGAGATTGTGGCTCATAGATAAGGCTCCACCTTTGCTTTACCTTTTAAACTGTCTTTATCTCAACCCACGAGTTTTCTCACTTTTACCCTTCCGATTCTCTCCCCCATCCCACTGGGGGGGGGAGTGAGCAAGTGGCTGTGCGGTGCTGAGTTGCCGGCTGGGGTTAAACCATGACACAGATGTTTTAGTCTGGCGTGACTGGGTAACAAGTCTCTCCAAGTGTGCACTCTCTGAATCAGCTTCAGAAACCATGCCACTTTTAAAATCTGGGTGTGTTTTGAGTTGTTTTTATTTGCCTCCTGAGGTTTTAAGTTTACCCTATATAACTATGAGGGCTAGAATTTTCCTTTCCGTCTTTCCCAGGACCTTAACTTTCTTCACAAAGTCGCATGTTTCCAGGAGCTAGGACTTTCAGTCAGTAAGTGTGTCTTACCCACTCCCTCAACCGCTGCCTCTTCCTCTGTAGGAAACACTTCCTCTGGCTTTTTCAGTTTGGAATAAGCATCACTTGACACACTTGCCCCATTCTTCCACTTTCCCTTCTCCAGTTGTCTCTCTTGTCCACCTTCCAGCCTGCCCGTTCTTTGCTGGCATCCTAGTCCCTCCCCTCCCATCCTTGCATTTCAGATGTTTTCCAGCCTCAGGTGTAGGGGCAACCTCTAGATGATGTTATTCTGCGGGAAGACTCCCAGCCTTTCCCCTGGTGCTGCCGAGTTTGTTTGTGCTGGCAGCAATAGCAGTAAGGGCAAATTCTGGAAGGAAAAAATTGATGGAGGGCTGTTAAATGCAACAATTCAATGCTAGGTGGCCAGCAACTGGTAGGGCAGACCAAGGGAGTGTTGCTGCAGGCTTTCTCTGAGCATCTGCTCTTTCTTTCCCTCATCATCTGCCACCAGCTGCTGTGAGACGGGGTGCTGACTGGGACCTCACTTTGACCAGCTTCAGCTCCTTGGATATTCCCAGTGATGTGGAGCCACAGGAGCAAGTGGTGGGCACCACCTCCGAGCTGGGAGCTGAGCAGTGCTGTCCCTGCCCTATTGTAGCCTGTTACTAGTATTTCCCACAGTAGGAAAGCGTGGTACAGTCACAGAAATGATGTTGTGGCTGTCAGCTTGAGATCCTAACAGGGTTAGGAAAACCAAATTTTAGAGAGAGACCACTGGTTCCACCCACTAGGGGCTTCAGTTTTGCCTATATTTGTCCAAAGACAATTTGGCCATAATTTTTGGAAGAGCAGAGTGTGCACAGGTCTAACTGGGTTGTCTCCCCTGCTTCAACCGCAAGGAACTAATTCAGGATGAGGAGATGAACGAAAAGGCAGGTGCTCGGTCTTGGGCCAGAGCTGATGTGTTTTGCTTAAAGAGCCCAGTGGAATACTCTAGAGGCTGTTGACTAACTAAAACTAGAAATTTTGGTACATTTTCCAAGTTCACGAAGAAAATAGGAGCATCAGTCAGTGAACGATGATGACTGGTGTGTTTAGGAGTTGCCACTGAAAATCTGACTTAGGGAGTGAAAAGTATGAGTGTCACTGCTGCTGGAACTCATAAAGATACGTCCGTTTGGATTTTTCTTGCGGCAGATGTAGTGTCAACCTGCATGTGACCTTTCTGTTTCTGGAGGAGACCAGAGCATGGGTGTTAACACACGCAAAAAATGTTTGCAGCTGGAGATGGGGATAGGGCAAACTTTTCCTTTTTAATCACAATTCAGTGCAAAACTTTTTTCATGGTTAGAATAAAAATGCATCGTGCTGTAGCTTTGCAGTGCCTGAGGTGACGCTGAAACGTGCTAACCTTTGCTTTATCTTGAAATAAGCTAAGACTCATTCCAAAGGCTTTTTTTGGTTTGAAATTGTAGTGAATGTGAACATACATGTGTACATATATGGACTTACATATTCACTTGCGGACTTGTCACATGTAAACTTTAATTTACAGTTGCTGAGGTTGTATTGAGAGGCCTTTGAACACTTACAGCTTCTGATCTTTTGACTTAAATTAGTGTTACTTTTCTTTTGAAGGCTGGGTTATTTAACCAGTTAGATCATCACAAGCAACTGATGACCAAGATCTCTTTTTCGATTTCTTGGCCGTAGAGTTTAGCATTGAAGATGCCTGTTAGGGCTTGATAAATGGGAGCTGGAATGGCAACCGATGAGCTTCAAGTCACTACTGTGAATAACCTGCTTCCCTCGCTCCGGAGCGCCAGCTAACCAACCCAAACAGCGATTTCAAAAGAAAGAACGCAAAGGTCCAAGGAAACGGCACACAGGCAAGGCCAGTAAATGCAAGGGACTATTTGCGTTTAAAATGGAAGGACAAGAAAGGGAAACCGGGTGATTCAGGCATCAGTTCCTGTCCTGATGGAGAACTGCCTGGCTTCTGCCCGGTTCAGTCAGGATTCAGGAGTTACCCTAACATAGTCTTGGATCTCTGATGGATGTGTGGCATGTCCGAGTTTCTCTGGGCATCTCTCTTATCCCCTCTGCCTTTGACGTTTCTCCAGCGTTTTGGATTTGGTGCTTATGCTCAACGCCTCTGAGCAGGCCACACACAGGAATCAGCATCCAGACAATCATGGACCCAAAAGGTCAGGGCCCGAAGTTCACCAAGAGTACCTCTGTGGGTTAAGACGGGGTTGCTGGGGATTTCGCGTTTCAAGTAGCGCCAGCCCCGGTATTAGCAGTAGGAAGGTACGTGGGCAGGAGCACGCAGGAGGCTTCCTTCAAGGGTCTTCCAGGAAGAGCAAACGGAGTGTTTGGGGCTAGTCAAAGCTGTAAGGAAATACATTATTTTCCCAAGAGGGTTTTTCTCGGAGTCGGCGTAAATGCCATTGATGCCTGTGGGCTTTGGAACAGTCTTCCTTGTGTGTAAATCGTGTATGAATTTAATAAGCACAAAATCGCCGCTTTGGTCTTTCACATTACTGAAGACGTGAACTGAATAGGTAGAAATACGCAGAACCGGTGAAACAGTTCCTGAACTGTCACCGGCAAAAAGGAAAGCCATAAATCTTGAAGAGTTAATGTGGAAAAGCTAATGCCTTTTCCACAGACAAAGGTTTAAAAAAAACCCTGTTTCCTATATCTCTGAAATCATAAAATTAAGGCACAAAAGATCAGTTAGTACCTCATGAGATGAGAAAACAAGGGATCTTATTCCTAAAGGACCATAGTAGCGTAACCTATATATAATCACATGCTTTAGCTCTCTGGGTGCTGCTTCTGCACAAAATGCTTCTGTCCTGGAAGCATTTCAGCAGCTAATCAGCAGTACGAAACGTGCCCTTGGTGACTGCCAGGCTGCCGGATGGGCCGTGCGCCGGCGTGTTCAATTATTTCCTCCTCCTTTTGCCCTCAGAGTTGAAACTCTGAATATTTCTTCTTTTCTGCTTTACTGACTCAGGCGGAATAAGCTTGGAAAAGTGACTATTTTGGGTCTATAAGAAGCACGAAAAATTTCTGCTTTCTCAAAAAAAAAAAAAAAGAGGAAAGGAATTTAAGGTTGGGGGGTTCTTTTAGTTGAAAGAGTTTAATTTGTGGTTCTTTTAATTGAAAGAGTTTAATTTGTTTTGAGGTTGAGTATTCATTTGCAGCGGGGTTTTTTTATTTTTTGGTTTTGTTCTTTAAATCTTTGGCCTTATTTTTTTTGTGTTTAAAAACGGGGNGCCTCAGGCGGCGCCGGGGGTTCAGCCCCGGGGAAGGGCCCGGGCGCTCCGGAGCTCGAGGTTGTTTTCCGCAGGTGTAAATGCTTGCGTTTTCGGCTGGATTTACGTGGCTGCTCTCCGGAGGCAAAGCGGGCGCGGGTTTCTTTCATAAGGTCCCGGCCATTTTGGGGTTCTCCCTCCCCGCCCCCCCCCCCCCCCCCCGGCGGCCCT
>VZTL01000426.1:0-15653 GCA_013400535.1 Scopus umbretta
TCTTCATCCTGGCTAGGTGGTCTATAACAGACTCACCATGATATCTGCCTTGTTGGCCTTTCCCCTGGTTCTTACCCATAAACAGTCAACCCTATCATCACCATCATTAAGCTCTAGACAATCAAAATACACCCTAACATACAGGGTTGCCCCACCACCTCTCCTTCCTTGCCTATCCCTTCTGAAGATTTTATAGCCATCCATTACAGCACTCCAGTTGTGCGAGTCATCCCACCATGTTTCTNACTCCAGTTGTGCGAGTCATCCCACCATGTTTCTGTGATAGGAACTGTATCATAGTTTTCCAGCTGTACAATGGCTTCCAGCTCCCACTGTTTGTTGCCCATGCTGCATGCACTGGTGTAGATACACTTCGGTTGGTCTATTTTCCTCTGTGTAAAGACATTACTAGCTGCAACACTAGAAAGAAAAGACAATATTAACTGAAACATTGCCAGAATACCTCCTATTTATTGGTTCTTGATCATTCAGGTTGTCTGTAAGACACAGTGAAACATGCAGGACTTGCATAATCCATGAAGAGATGGTAGCAGAACATACAAGCCCATACTACTATAGTACATTTGCAAGAAGTAAATGAATACAGATTTGCAGCCTCAATTCTGTAATCATTCATATCATCTAATGTGCACAGGAAGCAGCCAGTTGTCTCAAGCAACATTATTTCTGCTGTTTCTGAGTGACTTGTGATCTTTGAAATTAACTTTGCACTTCTTCAGTACAGAAGTTTTGACCTATCAGAAAAAGCTGAAATTCTCCAACAGCAAAGGCACATGAGCTAGCAGGGCACAGGTGACAGGATGGTACTTGATACACCAAAGAGCATCATTGCTGCAAGGTCTTTATCAATGACAGAAGATGGGGCTGATGAAGAAGGTCCTACTTTCCAGTGGAAGCAAAGTGTTTGGTCATGGACAACACTGAAGGTAGAAAACAAAGCCACAAGCTTATTTGACCCTGACAGTCTTTCCAATACTCTCTTATCAGACTGTCACATGCAGGTTGTACTACTTGCATACAGCCACTGTGGTACTCACAAAGCATGGTAGGTACCAACATACCCTGTAGTTACCTCAGCACTTCCCTAGCCACCTCTAGCAACAGAGTTAAAACACCACAGACATACTTTGCTACACTTCAAGGAAAGTATTGTTTCTTTCTTATGCTATTCTTAAGGAAAGCAATGCAACTTCTCAGAAATCTCATGTGTACTTTTTCCTTTCTAGAAAACAAGCAAGCTGTGATATTGCCACTCTCCACCTTAGCCTCCAACACATGTCAATTAGCTGCAGTCATCCTGAACCATGGGACTTACCACCCTGATGGGATATCTGGACACCCAATAGTGCTTGTATGATATGGGAACAAGATACTGCACCTTCCTAAATCTGAAAGAGAAGCAAGTTTGGAAAATACTATCTCAGTCTGATAACCTGGAGGATGTTTATGCTACTGGGTGGTGGCATTTTTGAGCCCCTTTTGTTTTCAGTACAGTCTGACACATCCTAATGAGGGATAAAAACATGCAGCTTTGGCAAAGCATAGTCCTGTCTACTGTTATGGGTTTTTTTAAAAAAAAGGAAAATTTAAAGTTCTTTCTATATCCTTTGCTAATCTCCTCTCTGCTAGCAACAAGTAAAAGAGGACAGGAAGAGTCAAAATTATATGTGCTTAAAAGTGAAAACTCTGCTTCTACTTTGGCCATTCCCTATAGTGAAAAGCTTAAAATACCCAGTATTCAGAAGGAATTAAAAGAAAAAAAAAAAAAGCAGCAGCAAAGAAAGAAATAAACCCCCCATGAATCTCTCTGGGGAGCCAGCAAGCAGGAAGGAACTCCAGAGTACTGCTAGTAAGCAGTAAATATTGCTCACAAAAGAGATCATACAGTTTTTACTGGTCACCATTGCAAAAACCTTTCTAGAAAAGGCAATGTGCATGTTCATGTTAAGCATATATATAGCTGACATAGTAGTGGGTCCTATTTAGCACCAACCCTACAGAATTACCTCCCCAAACACTTCTGTGTGGCCAAGCCCACCAGCCCATCACAGCTGCAGTGTATTTACCATCTATGCAGACATCAGCAACCCTCTGCAGCTGGTTGCTCTGCCCAGCAGCTGGACTGAGGCAAAACAAATGGGAGCAAGCAGGTAGGGTCTGTATGATGTATGATGCAGGAACTTCAGTATGCAAACCCACAAAGACTAAGGAAATGGGATTGACCTGACAGTCAGGCTACACAGTAGTAGGATTAGAGCAATACTCTGTATTGAGGATTCATAACAGCTGTAATAGGAGGACTGGGGAAATAGGAGAAAAAGGCAGGGACCCAACTTCAGGGAGACACAGGGAACAGCTTTAAAATATGCAGAAACTTTGTACCACTTTTCATAGTCTGATCTCCCCAGCATGCACATTATCCCCTTCGAAGCATTTCACAATATTAGCCAATTGATTGATAAAGTATCCCTGTTTACTACAGCAGGAAAACCTTATCTTTGTTGTGTCAACATGGAAACCAATTCAAAACAATCACAACTTCTCAAACACCAGAATTATGGTATACCATAGCAATGAGAATTAGTACTCACCAGGACAGACTTCTAGCACTCTGCTCAGCCCATCCTTTTTCTTCCTTCCAGAGGAAGGAATAGAAGCTATCAGGAAGATCAATTATACACAGCTGCCCCATCACCACCACCAATGGCTGTAGGTAATCCACAGCTGCTGCCTAACAAAGCCAAGAATTAATCAGAGAGTATCAAGCCCAATTCCCCTTGAAATAATAATAAAAGTCTTAAGGATGTTTGCGGAATAGAGACTTTGTGCTTCTTAGAGTTCATCTGTGAGGTCTATCTGATCAAAGTTTTAGTTCATGAACAAAAGCATGTCAATAGAATAAGATGTTTGTCCATCTCTTTCTGATTTTGAGCATTCCTTTAAGACTGGAGCAGCAGTGTGTAGCGACACTGACACATTTGCTGCTAGTAAAATCTTTGTTCCCTTCCTCAGCCCCTTGTGGGTGCCCTGGTTGCAGAGCAGGAACCACTCAGGAAACAACAGCTTGCTGCATACAGGTCAATCCTCAGCTTGGGAAAGTTGTTGTGGACAAACAAAAATACATGACATGGGTACAGGCTCCTGACATAGCTTTTCAAGCCTCAAACTCCCCAACTTAGTTACTTAAAATTGTGTCCTCGAGGTAGCTGAACACCAACTATGAATCACAGTCAGAAAAACAGATTTGGGTCAACCACTCTTGCTACAGAGGTCCCATCATCTGTGTTTAATACTGGCTCAAATATCTTTATGCTACATGTTTGAAGATCAGGAGGTCTCAACAGACTGGACGGGTATGGCTCCAAACCACACACATGCAATTGCTCACTACCCACTGACCGATGCCCAGCCCGTTCCCGAGCAGCAATCGCTGCCCCCCCCAGCCAGCTCCCCCAGTTTCTATACTGAGCGTGACGTCAGGTGGTATGGAATAGCCCTGTGGCCAGCCTGGGTCAGCTGTCGTGCCTGTACTCCCTCCCAGCTTCTTGTGCACCCGGCACAGCATGGAAAGATGAAAAGTCCTTGACTAGACTAAACATTACTTAGCAACAACTAAAACATCAGTGTGTTATCAGCATTGTTCTCATACTAAGTCCAAAACACAGCACTATAGCAGCTACTAGGAAGAAAATGAACTAAGCTGAAACCAGGACACCAGTACATCTGGGTTCACAAGGCACAGCCTTATTTTGCTCTGTCTTGCAAGAACCTAGCCAAAAAATGTCCTATTTTATGCAGTACACTTAAAATCTCAGCATACAGCATCCCCCAGCAGCAATACAAGGGGCAGAAAGCCCAGCTTTGGAAATCTGTCTCAGCCCTTTACCTTCTCTTGTCCATTCTCAACCTTTTCCTTTAGCAGATGAATTCTAGATCTGCCCTCACTTCCATGCCACATCTTGACTTATTCTGTGAGGGAGCTCGCAGCAGAGCCCGAGTAAAGTTTAACATTTGGGTAGATGAGACAGCTGCACTGGTTTCAAATGGAGCCACATGCCCACTTAGGCCAGATTAGCTCCTCTGATACCATCAGTACCTCTTGTCTCATTGCCCAGGATATCTCCTGTGCTCTAACCATACCTGTCCAAAATGCCCAGTTCTGCCACTCAAAAGCTGACACGTAAGATAGTTACATTTCCCTGCAGGGACATATCTTTCTCTGACTCTCTTCTGTCTTATGTGAAGGAAAAAGAGAGGAAATAAGCCTACAACATGTATCATGCTGCTTTTAAGCAGAAACATAAGTACAAACCCTCAGGAGAGTCCCTTTCCAAACAAAGGCACCTCCATGTTGCTTCCTACATGCTGTGTCTCAGTTTACCTGTAAAGCCATGTACACCTCAAATGTATTCCAGAATTGGGCATGATTTCAAGGGAGTAAAGAGACCTGAAATCTGTTCTTATCACTGCCACTGAACTGTGGATTTAGTTGGCTCAATTCCCTTCTCTTTCTTCTCCTCTTTCCACTTTTTTGAGATTAAAATTCTTTCAATGACTTGCTCTTTCAGGGGATAACTTCACAGAGGAGCTCTGCTGCTGAATGGAGCCATCATTCCCACTGCCTTACCCATAAAATCTGCATAGCTGTGAGAAAATCATGGCATTGACCCTGGTTAAAATAACCTGAGCTTTTTTTCTGTTTTGGGACTGCTAAGGGCTTATGCTGAGGGAAGGACAAAGGCAAGGGCAAAGGCAGAAAGCTTGTTCTGCCGCTTGTCTGACAGGAGCTTGTGAAAAGACTGCTCACACACATGGTCTGCAGCAAGAAGCAACCTCCTAACCTGCCTGATCTGAGCTGCTCTCAAACTGGAGCTCACAACCAACAGGCCTGGGACTCTGCCTGGTTCTGAGTTCCCTGCTTTACACTATGCCTCCATGATGAACTCTTGGAAAAAGTAAGGAGCCACAGCTGGGTTCAGATAACCTTGTTCATGCACCCTGAAAACATATACAGACCCAATACTTTTGGGTGACTTACTAAATATGGTCAGCACCTGGAGAAGGTTCACAAGCTGTTGAGGTGCATAACAGCCTCCCCATCCTCTCTGTTCACTGAAACACTGTTGAAGAAGGAAGAAAAGGAACAAGTGCAGGGGAAACATGCTTGAAATTGGAAAAATCCAAGATATACTTCAAAGGCTTCACAGTACCAGACAGAAACAGTACAGTTCAGATGTATTTAACATCATGTTAATATTCAGCCTCATACCCTAATGAGAAGCAGTGTGACATTATTTATTCATTCTAAAATAATTCACTTCTGTGATGGTGAGGCTGAACTATGGCTCCAGCAGAATCTTATTTTTCATACCAGCTGTAATGAAGTTAGTTTCACAGGAGCACTCTCCCAGCTGTAATGAGCTGCCTGTCTCCTGCCACTACAATCCAGTGAGAGAAATAAGACCAGCTGAGAAATACTTTATACTTTGATCTGTCTCAACAAATCAGTTCAAGAGCTCTAAAACAGAAACCCCAGGGGGAGGGAAGGGGAAGAAGAGAAGTTCAAGCAGGGAAGTTTTAAAGCTGTATTTGATTTGTTTAACTAGAGCTGTGGTAGTTTAAAAAAAAAAAAATTCACATCTGTCCATTTTTTTTGAGCTTTCTCAGCTCTCTCAGGCTCTACTACATTCCAAACTTTGGACAACTTTATTTCAGTGATAACTAAAAGAACAAGCATCTACATTTTTATATATATCTATGTCTCTAAAAAAACCTGACATCTTGAAAAGTCAGGTTCTATAATCTGGCTGAGTTGGATTTTTCCCATTGCCAGTATATCAACAACGCTGTTATCCACCTTTTCTTAGGAGAAAAAAAGAATTGAGCAAGAAAGTACAGTGAGAGAAGGCAGGGGTGGAACCACACATATTTTGCTCCTTGCCTTTGAAGTTAAGCTGCTCTGAATGAGCAAGGCATGAATCCTAGCTCTGGGATTCATCCTGCACCCCCTTACAACACTGGGGATGAGGAATTCATTACAGCCTTGAACATTACCATGCTGATGTCTCCTAGTTTTAACATCAGCTACGTGGAGGAACTTTGTATTTCTCTTGCACTCTTTTTGTTTTCTGATTTTTTGTTGCCTGCTAACTTGCTGCATGGTTAAGCTAACTTGCTAACTTGGTCAAACCCCTTCACCCAAGTGGCTTCATCTGCTAAGAAATTATGAGGCTAGTCTCCTTACACAGGAAATATACTATAAAACATCTGGGGAAAATTATTATCAAGAGTTTGGTGCTGTTGGAGAGGCTTTCCTATATGATCAGCAGTTCCCCTGAAAGAGGGTAGAAGTTTTAAGACTTTTAGTAAAAGAGAACAGGCATTCACAGGAAAAAGCAGATTTCAATAATGAAGCTCCACTTTATCAACATCCCAAACTATCCTCAATTTCTTGTATGTCAGTGCCACTACTGCTACTTCCAGATACCAGCACACACTAGAAGTTGAATCTGTGCACGAAAATGGCCACAGACGTGCAAACCAGTAACACCTTAATGCAAGTTCACGGCTTTAGCTCACACTAGTATTACATTGTGTAACACAGGAAATTGTAAGGACTTTGTAAATCTAGTCCCAGAGATCGCAGTTTTCCTGCCCATCTATGTTTGGTAACAGACATCTCCACCACACCAGAATGCTCTTTCAAAGAGACATGCTAATTAGAGTCACATTTGGCATCTCATGTATTTTAGCCAAAAGCATATTAGCTAGCCTGAGTGCCAAGCATGTAAGATAACTTGTTAGGGGGAAAATGTATTTTCCAGTGTATTCGCTGTTTCTACACTTTTAATACCACATTCCATTTCCAAGAGCATTTTGTAGCTATGAAGATTGTTTTAAAGAAAAAAAAAAACCAACAAAAAAAAACCCCCAAAAAACCCCAAACCATTTTGAGTTTAGGAAATTTTGAATTTAAAATCTACAAAATTCAGAGAGAAAATCAGAGATTGTGACAGTGCTTGAAAAATAATTCTTCCCTTCTCTTCTAATTGATGTTCAATGGTCAATAGCATTTTAAGAAAAATGCACATCCAACAAAGTAAACATAAGAAAGAGGAAATAAAAATGAGTGAATAAATAAAAAGAATTCTAGTACAACACTAAATTAGCTAGTTATTTACACTTATCCTTGTTGTTTTTGGTGTTTGCCACTATCTTATGTGCCTTGACAGCAGAGAGCTAACAAAACTGGAACAAAAACACAATTTTAATTAGCTAGGTTTTCAGGAGGACTTAATGTCAGTGTAAAACAACCCTATATGTGTCCTACCTTTTTCTATAGAATCATGATGGACATGGTAAGTGTCAATGCTGCTACTTTATATAGTAGCATCCAATGCATTAAATCCAAGTGTGTCCCAGTGCTGCTCTCACCCCCCTAGCTTGCAGTCTAACATTTCTGAGGAGAGCTAATGTTAGGGCTTTCTGGAGTGAGCTTATGTTTAAAAACAGAGAGGCATGACAAGAGCCCAGCAACATGCCTGTGCAGAAGCCTCTCAGGCCTGCCTTGCCACCACTCCACTGGCTGAGCTGGAACCGTCAAGACACTGCTCATGTTTGCTGGAGAGCACACATCTTTGGGGAGAATGTGTCTACTCTGACTGAGATTGGCAAAGATGTTCTGTCCATTCCCTAGAGAGCTCTGCTTCTTCTGAAAGCCAAGCGTGTGCAATATTTATACTGGTCATATCAGCTTACTCCTGCTCTGGACTTTGCCAAGCAGTTACCAGTACTGGCTGGGAGGAGGCAACGCCGCCTGTTCAAGCGCAGCTCCAGATTCCAGTGCCACAGGCACAGGGGGCTCTCGGCTGCTGTAAGTAAGCAAGAAACAAGTGCAGGATTAAGTATCACAGCAGATTACTGAGTGGGATGCCTGCTTTATCGTGACTCTGAGCTTCACAGATGCCAGGATGGCTCAGTCCACACAAGTGACCAGAAGGTCACATAGCTGCATGTCTAGGGCCATCGGCATTAGGCAGTATTTGCAAGCTAAGTGTGGATGTGAACCAAAACTGACTGACAGGAATGTGCATCTGTTGAGGCAGTTGGGCCCACAGATGACATTCGTTGCTATCTGAAAGCCACTGACAGTGTGGGTCTCTGCTGTCAGGGTCTTAACTCCTGCGTAGGCTGGCATGGGACCCAGATTCTCTTACAAGCTGCCAGCCACCATTTCACTCTGAAATGGATCAGCTGAGAAGCCAGACACAGATAAATGACTGTTGAGAAGAAATACAGTGGGTAATAGGCTGAAAACCAGAATGGTTTTGACCCTTGGTTTTCTGGGATTCACAGACACGGTGCACTGAATTGAAAGCCCTTGTTCCATTACCTGTCAGTGGCAAAGATTACATCCCAGCACTTCCCCTTGGTCTTCCCACAGCTCGAGATTTTACTAATTTTGAAGAAAGAAGTCATTCTGTGAGAAAGCATCCCAGACCTTCAGGCCTTTTCTCCAACTGCCACCCATGAGACACACTGCACTGATTCATTTTAAAAAGGCTGTGCTCCACTTTGTTGAAATATTAGGGGGTGGGAGTGTGTGTTTTAACAATAGTCAGCACAGTGCGTTGGCAATCCGGTAGTTGTCATTGGTCTACCTGGAATGGTTTCTGTGCCCTGGGTATCATTTATCCCACTTCTCACTGCCTAGAAGTTAGACGTCAAGCTGCACTAATTATCTCGGCTCCCTTATTGTCAATAGAGAAAGGAATGGGGACTTGCACAGAGCGATTCATTCCACCCTAGAATATTGCATCCTCACAGATCTCTGCAAAGGATATGTCTTTATCAGGAAAAAATGAAGATAATAGCTCTTCTTCTAATGAAAGCAGCAGCAGCAAAGGGAAATATTCTTTGTCAGTAGCACAGGTTGAGAATCTCTAATGGTGCCTTTTCTGCCTGTGTTTCTGTGTGAGCTCAAAAGATCGGTCCTCTCCCACAGAACGAGTCCCATTGTGTGGTTATTAGCATCTGTTTCATCTCCCTTCTGGATCTTAAGGGTGCCAGAGCGTTAGGTATCCTTCTTCTACCGATCTTATACATATTGCTGATATTAGAAATGCCCTCCCTGGCACCTTGTATACAGCCATGTCTGGCTTTTTCATGCTTCTGCTGTACAGAGTGCTACAACACTGTCCATAATAGGCACCGAGAACTGGCAGCCAGGGTATGACTTCATTTGCAAGCCAGGTTGGTATCAGGGCACACGTCTCACGCTGGTGCTGGCAGCTGGCATGCCTTCACAGGCAAGCATGGGTGCAGGCTCTTCACTTTAGCCAGCAGCTTCAGAGACTTTGCCACACTAATCTCCAGGGGTTCAGCACACATGCCTGAAGCATACAGCAGCATGTTTTCTGCTCTGAACCTCTCTGCATGCTCCCAAAAGCTATCTGCCATTACACCTCTCTTAATGAAACTGCAAGCCATTTGTTTTCTGTGTATGATATTTCAGAGGTCCTTTAGCCCCAGCTCCCAGCAGTACAGGCTTATTTATGTGTAACAAAAGTGGGCAGCACAAAAAGGAAGGGAAAGGAGAAAAAAAAATGCAGTAAAATTTCTTTTAGCCACTCGTAGCTGTCTCGCAGCAACCACAGAGCCCATCACAGCACAGCTGAGCAAAAAGGCTTTGCCACTGCAGGTTGCTCTCAGGCATTTCTGCTGCTTTTGAATGCAGAAGAAATTTTCAGGTCTCGCAAAAAAGGCATATTTCTTTGCACAAAAATGTTTTAAAAGAGCCACTGGTACCTTTGTAGTTAAACCTCACCCTCTGTTCTTAAAAAAACCACATTCCTTATTGATGAGAAGGATGGTCATACATGAAAGTTGTACCTGAAAGGTCCTGTGTTGAATGAGTGGTTTGAAAAAATTGCAGCTTCCCTTTACACACTTGTACTTGGACAGTGTTAAGTTACCCTCACTAACAGATGCTTTTGCTAAACAGATACATACATCTGTTCAGACAATTAGCCTTCCCACTCAAGAAAAAATTTGATCCAAAATCCAATTATTTCTTAAGCAAAGAGTAGCAATGCTTCTAGCTCTGTACCACAGAACATCTGCTGTAGAGCAAGGCAGCTTTCTAAAAAATACAGCCCCAGTCCAGGGGAGCATAGAAGCACATGAATAAATAATAGAACAACTCTCAGATCAAAATTTTTCCTATGCTGTATGAATGCTTCATGTCCAGAGCTCATTCCACTGCTGTGTGACAGCTCTGATGTCTGCAACATCTTTATTTACACATCAGCGGTAACTCCTTCCACCACATGCCAACTGGGTATAATCTTCAAGTCCCAATGGACTGGGAAGACAAAAATCTGTTCAAGAAATACTTAAAGCAGACCTTTTTCCCCTCCTCTCCATCCCCAGGAAAGCAGGAAGGATCCAGATCTATCCAAGCATCCAGATTTATTCAAGTGTCTTCCATATAATTTGGACCTCTTTGTAGTTTCAACACTCCCTGATAATTTCAGCCTAGTGGAAGATGGCAGAGCCCCATCACATGTGGTTTTCTGATATCCATGCCAATAAAAGAAGCATCAAGCTGTGCATAACCCATAGTCACGGGAATATGTTGCCCAACAGGCTTATGCACCCAGTAGGAAGCAGGACTGTGGATGCCTGAAGCACTTCTGAATTACAACACACTGCATATCTCAGTGTTTCATCTGTACAGATGAAACAAAATGAAAGAGTGGCCATTAACACACACAGGGACTTGGTTCAAGCACCATATGTGAGCTTCATGAAAATGCATTCCAACTTGCCCCGCATGAGAAAAACCTCACCTCAAGCTAAGTAGAGCCAAGGCTTGATCCTCACTGAAAATTTTGGTCAGGGAGATGTTAGGTGCGATTGGCCTCCATTTTACTTATTGATGATGCGATTAACTAAGAGGGTACGTGTGAATTGCTCTAAACTTATTTATAGGAAGCTTACAAATATCCAGCACTTTTCTTTAAGGTCTGATCTTCTGGTCTTTACAATGGGTGGCACAGTCTGAGGTACTGAAAGTAATTTCTTTTCTTTTTTCCCTGTGGACATATTCTCTAAGGTACTTGGGATTTTTTTTTCTCAAAAGCAGAATTTTTCCAGATTTACCATTTAAGGTTTGATCTCAATGTCATTTTTTTTCCCTCCTTGGTTCTTAAATAAGATCATTTGTTGTGCAAATAATTGCATGAAAGTCTGCATGTCAAAGGATTGTTCTGTGACCACCCACCTCCTGACATTGTGTCCAATGACTAAATTGTGCCCTCCATGAATAAGTAACACTTAGCTTGGAAAACAGGAGCACGGCTCATGAGAAATTTTGTAAGACCTTTGCTTTTAATTGACAGGCTTTAGGAAAAACCCAAACAATTCTTTTATCTCCATTACAAAAGTTTTTACTCGCATACATATGCACAGAAGACCTTTTCCCCCAAAAGCTCCACCTGGCATAAGATTTCATCCTGTTAAGAGATCAAAGTTAATGGGAGCTAAGTAGAAAATTTCCAGTCTTGTCTACTGTCAATTCACTTGGTCTTCCTATCACACTCAGCGGCCCAGCGGCCACTACCTGCAAAAAAGAAAAATAATACCAAAGGATTTCATGAACATCTGTTTTCCATGCAGATAAAAGCAGTTTTTCCTGATGGTGGAGATGATCTGGCATAGATTTGCAAGCAAATCCTGAGTATGGCAAGAGCCTTGATTCACACCCATACGATTCATCCTTAGGGTTAAAAAAAACCCATAAAGCCTTGGGAACTGCGAAGTCTGCTTTTTATCTCAAGATACACAGCACTCTTTGAGGGGACCTTTTTAAAGCATTCCTTTAGGGATATATTTAGTAGAGTTCAATGGAGATTATTTCTGTACTGGGTAGCACATATATTTGCTATAACATTATCTTCTACTTACATTCCCTCTTTACAACTGTCTTTTGTAATACTGCACCCACAACATAAAAGGCAAAGGTTTTTTTACTTATTTTCCTAAACCTGCAGCCTCCAAAGTTGTTCCTTAGGAACACAAGGATGAACTGAGACGTACTGCTTCATTAAGCATGTGTATGTTTGCAGATGATCTCTCCAAATGAAAACCAGGGAAGAATTCAATACTCCTTTTCAACAAGCCATCCATAAGTTTACCCAGAACACCTGTTATTCTTCAGTTTGAAAGCTAATCACAGGGGCTCCCTTGCAGTTTATTCCTGTAATTCCTACATCAATGAACCTCTCCTAAGTCCGTGAGAAAACACTATAAAAACCACTCTTAGTAGCAACTACACCTGATGCCCAGAAAAGCCAGGACTTCTGACATGAAATAATAGATATATACCAAAAGCCACCTGAAAAAGAATATTTTAATTATTATCAACTAAAGCAAAGAACTCCTAGCACAAAGGCATTGCTTGTGCATAATTAACCTTTACAAGCCTGCTAAGCAATCCAGCTCAGAATATTTTTATTAATGAACAAAAAGTTTAGGAGAAAGACTTAACAATATTGTATGATTAATAAAATTACATTAGAGAATGATTTTCATGCTTCACTTGATATAGAAACAGAATTACTTAATTGTCTTAAAATACAAATTCTTCAAGCATAAAGCAGGTATGTGCATCACCACGTGAGATGTCTCCCCCATGTATATGATAACTTAATAATTAGGGCATTCTCCATAGCTGAGGGAGATGAAATTCAGTTTCCTGTTATGCCTAAGGAGGTTCAAACTCTTTGGAGAGTGAGACAATCAGAGGATGTAGGCCATTTTGGAGTGGGTGGCTGTGACCTCCTCCTGAAATGACTCAATTTTACACAAAGAATTAAAGTCTCACTTCAGCAGAAAGGTGCATGAATGTGCAGGTAGGTGCTGCTGCCACAAGGCTGAGAGAACTCAGTCAGCAGAATCCCAACTCTCACAGCTATTTGGATGTTTTACACAAGCTGGACATTGAACAGGCAGAGACAGGTAAATCATGGGAATTCCAAGCCATCGTCAATCATGGGATATGCTGTTTGCCAAAAGGATGTGACAAAAAGTGGCACAAGGACATGAGGAAAGTGTATCTTTAGAAGCACGATTCCTAGGCTTTGCTTTTTGACACCCTTCCCCATTACTACTGAGAGCATCTACATCCCAGTTTGCCATTGACCTATGATGCTGAGGGCAGAAATTTTTTACCAGGAAATTCATTTATAGTTCTCTGACAAGAGGGAAGCTCAATAAGGTAACAGTAGTGCTTCAGAGAAGAAACAGCAGTTCAATATAGTGACTACCAAAGGGTCTCTTCACTCCAGAAACTGCGTGCACAGAGATTCAACCCCCTCTCCCCACTCATTCAGTCTGGCTACACATAACCTGTCCTGTGCAAGGTCACCTGCAGGTCCTTCCTGCTGCACTCCGGAGCCTTGACAGAGAAGGACGGACATTCATTCAGCCATCAGCCATTCAGCAGCAGTAAACCCAATCATGTGTAATTATAGTAATGCTAGGAGAGAAACCTCCATAGTATATAAAACATTAAAAGGAAATAAGGTATACAACGCAGGGCATCTGAAATGATAGCTCAGGGTCACAGACAAAATTCAAATGCAGTATCTCATTTTAAAAAAGGGGAAAAAAAAGAAAATCAATCAGTAGGCTCTCCCAAGGCATTTCACCTCTAATTGAAGAGTGAATTGTGTTTACTTACCTGCTCATGTTCTTTACTGTCTCTCAGCAAATTAATCGTGATTACATTACATAAAATTCAGTGTTTGGCTTTCTTATGATCCCATAGGACTGGATTCCACACTTTAAGACACATATGTAAAAAAAGACTGAAGTCTGAAAGATATCTGTTCATTGTATAGAAAAGAAAAATATTTGTTTGAAATATGGGTTGTAGCCCTTCCAGTTCCTGCTTCCACAGCTGAAGTGTGTAAAGGAAAGACCATCCATTTTAAAAGTAAAAGAAAATCTTTTTCACATTCAGATTAATGATGGTCAAGGGCCTTGTAGGCTGCTGCCATCTTTGGTGTACCTAAAATCGTACTATGACACATACTGATTTTATGCACATAAGGATTTCAGGCTTTTTCATGATGCATATGCACAATTCTGGAGTGCTCAACTCCTACCTGTTTTAAAGATGTTCAAAACTAATAAAAAATGCAGCTTAAGTGAAAACTAACACTGACTTTTGTCTGGTAAAGGCAATTGTGACTCAAATGCTGTCATCATTGAAGCAGAATAAGGAACTCCATGCAGCATTTATGAATGAAGAATAATTTATCAGAACAAGCTGGGAATTTGAGTGAACATGGACATAATAATGAGAAACACCACAGGAATTTAAAAAAAGTTCTAAAAATTTCTGGCAAACCGCTGTGCCACATGTTTTAAGAGCCAAAACCCTAAATATATTGTTCATCCCCACTACTTGAACGTGATGGACCAGATCCTTGTGTTGTCATCTTTTTGTTGCAAAATGGCTTTATAGCTGGAGTACCAATAATTGGGTATAGCATCTCTGCATAACAGAAGAATTGCTGGGTACTGTGGCTGCTACATCAGTAGTAACTGATCTTCCAGCCAGTGGATGGGGTATCATAGGATATCTATGTTTTTTTCTATACAAATGTTGTATGGCCTCTTGAAGAGATATGACTTAGTAGAGTCTTGTAGAAGTGGTGAGTTGTGTTTGTGACATTTCTGGTCCTAAGGATTGGAAAAGCAGAAACTTAGTTAAGGATGATCTGGTATATAATTCATTGAACACTTTCTGGGTGCCTACACAACAACTTCTAAGTGGTCCTAGCTGTTATGGTACTGCATGCTAAGACACACTTATGCTGCCTCCTCATCTAATTCCCATAAGCCCATTAAGCATCATTCCCCCCTTAACTTCACCTGAAACAAGACAATGCAAAAACAAAGGGAAGTTCACTCACTCAGAAACAGAGAGGAGACCAAGCAGGTGGTAGAAACATGACCTTTCTCCATGAGGTCAAATAGCTTTATTGTGATTAAGCACTACAATACAGTATATATCCATAAAAAAACTCTATAGTGTATATAAATTATTCCTTCCATTCAGTAATTCTTTTTTGTTTTCATTTTTTTCATTTCCATTACAGCTTTGGTACAATGTGATTTTATTATATTTTTAAATACTTTTAGCTTCACAAACTCAACACAAAGTACAAAACTAATCCGAATTGGGGATATTACAATCTACACAGTGGTGTTCAGTGGTAGGAAAAAATCTTACCTCAATGAATTCATGTCACTAGCTAAGCTATAAAGGCATACCTAGCAGACATGACAAAAATATGCACCATTAACCAGCAAACTTTTTTTTTCAAAATTTTTTAAATTTTTTTTTTACAGATTTTTCCAGCAGCAAATCACTTGAGCATAGTCAGTTCTTATGTCCTCAACTGATTATCCTGTTGTGTTCCTCTTCATTTGAAGGCCATGAGTTATTTGTCAGATAATGCACCACTATCCTTGTATATCCACGCTAAACCACAGTGTCAGTACTTGACCTGCCACCCTGCATTGTTAATGCTCGCACAGTTTGTCCTGCAGCTGGCAGA